>VZTF01001472.1:283182-308915 GCA_013397755.1 Cnemophilus loriae
GCCCGTGAGGATCCCAGGGCTCGGGGACCCACCTGCCACCCGCCCCTTGTGCCTCCTCCCCGGCTCGCCCCCCTCCCCCGCTCGCCCCCCGCCGTGCGCCCGCCGCTCTCCCGCAGGGCTGGCACCGGTCAATGTTTAACCGGAGCGGTGGTACCGGTTGTGCGGGGCAGCCAGGGCCGGCTGGCGGTGGCTCCCGCCGGGACCGACCGGGCGCTGCGGAAACCCCGAGCACCGGGTGCTGGGGGGCGCATGGAACCAGAGGGGGAGCGGGACGGGGACCCCAAGCCGGACCCCCGGCCCAGAACGTTCCCACGGGGCCAGGAGAGACCGTAAGTTGTCGGGGAGATGGAGGAGACAGAGGCCACCCCGTCCTGGAGCAGCAAGACTCGGGCAGTGACTGCCCGGCTGATACAGGCAGCGGGGGGTGGCACCCCAAAAAGGCTGGGGGGCACAGGACCGTCCTTCTGCGGCGACTTGGCGGGAACAGTGGGCTCTGTCCCCTGCCAGGCCTCGGGGCACGGTGGAGGTGGGAGGACTGTGCGAGCACAGCGTGACCGGGGGACCCTCTACCCCAGCCCCCGGGGTGCCCGCGGGCGGATCCTTCCAGCCGGGGGGCACCCACCACCCTGCTGCCCTCTGTTCCCCAAAGGAGCCCTGGACAGGAGCGGGAGGGCCCCGTGGAGGGCAGAGACACGCGTCTGAGGGTGGTGCTAAGGTAAGGGGAGACGAAAGGGCTCAGGGACGCAGCAGGAACCTCCCTGCTTGGGGCAAGGTCACAGCAGGGCTCCCCAGGGTCCCCATGCAGCGGCACCTCTATGTCCCTGTCCACACCCCACCATCAGGGTCCGGCCACTGACCTGCACGGAGACGCGGCGAGGTGACCAGCAAGTTGTGCACAGCCTCGGTGACGGCGCCGTCCACGTAAGTGTCACCTCCCCGCCGGGGTGTCGGGAGGGGGAAGGGGTGCGGCACCCCCTGAGCCGCCGCTGTCCCCACGGCCAGGTAAGCGCGGCCAGGCACGATGCCACCTTCGGCTTCAGCGCCGTGTTCGACGCCGGCGCCTCGCAGGAGGCTGTGTTCGAAGGCAGCGGGATGAGGCAGCTGGTGGAGCTGGCCATAGACGGGTGAGTCCCGGAGAGCCCCCCGCGGACCCCAACTCTCCATCCACCCCACGCCGGGCCTTTCTGGTGCGTTTGCACTGCCAGGGCTGTGTCGGGAGGTGGCATCGCTGTGCCACCGCCTGCGGCCGTGCCCGACGTTCAGCATCTTCCCCAGCTTCTCCTGCACCGTCTTTGCCTTCGGGCAGACCGGCTCGGGGAAGACCTACACGCTGATGGGACCCCTCGCCCAGGTACAACGCCGACCATCTGACCTGATCCTGGCCGTGGGATGAGCTCTTCCCACCCGGTCATGGGCTCTGGGAGCAGGTGGGTGCCCGATGTGACCGGTCACCATCCTGGCATGTCCGCAGAGCGAGACCCAGCCGGCGTCCCCGGCTCTGCTGGGGCTGATGCAGAGGTCCTTCACCTGCCTCCTGGAGCAGAGCCGGAGCCGTGGCTCTGACCTGGCTCTCAGTGCTTCCTACCTGGAGATCTACAACGAACAGGTAAGTGCCTGCCCAGCCGCCCAGTCCGGCCCTGCTGGCACCCTCTGCCCCGCTCCGCCGGTGCCTTCCCTCTGCCACATCCCCAGGTCCGGGACCTGCTGAGCCCGGGGCCACCGTGTGCCCTGCCCCTGCGGTGGAGCAAAACCCGCGGCTTCTATGCGGAGAACCAGCTCAGTGTGGAATTCGAGAGCCTGGAGGCCATCGTCAGCCTGCTCCTGCAAGGTGCTGAGCCACGGACGCAGGGCTGGGACATGTTCAGGGGGTGCTAGACCCGGTATGGGGGCAGTCAGCCCCCCGCAGACCGTCCCCAGGGCTGGCGGGGCTCTGATGGCAGCCAAAAGGAGCAGCTCCCCGTTCTGCTGCAGAGCCAAGGCAGGCTCGTGTCTGGCAGGGAGTGGTGGGCAGTGGATGCTGTGGGGTTGGGGCAGGGATGTGGGGTGTCATGCAATCAATTCCTCCCCCGGCAGGGTCCCAGAGGCGCCGGACCTCGGCACATGCCCTCAACAGGCACTCGAGCCGCAGCCACGCCCTTCTGACCATCCATGTCCGCAGCCGAGCCGTGAGCGCACACCCTGCTCCAGGGGAGGGCTGGGGGGTTCAGGGCTCAGCGTGGGGGTGCAAACAGCCCCACGCTGGGAGGGTCATGCTCTCCTCAAGGATACATTGGTGGGGCTGGTGTGAGCAGCCGGGAATCCTATCCAAGATCCAGGGGTCCGGACAGTGCTGTGGGCCATGGGGAAGGGGTGAGGGGGGCCAAAGCACCACCCCGCAACGTGGGTTCTCCAGGCCAGCGCCTGCCCCAGCAAGCAGGGCACGCTGTGCTTCGTGGACCTGGCTGGCAGCGAGCGGGTGAAGGAGACCGGCTCCAGCGGGGAGCTGTCCGTGGAAGCCAACAGCATCAACCGCAGCCTCCTGGCGCTGGGTAAGAGCTGGGGGACCGGCCATGGGAGCCCTGCTGGCCCCTCCCCAGAGCCCTGTCACATGCTTTGTGGCTCATCCTCCGGCAGGACACTGCATCTCCCTGTTGGCCAAACCCCGAGGGAAGCGAACGCACATCCCCTACCGGGACAGCAAGCTCACCCGGCTGCTGGCCCGCTCCCTGGGCGGCTCGGGCATCACCCTGATGGTACATGCATAGAGGAGGCCGGGCAAGGGTCTCACCCCGTGGAGGGGAGGGCTGGAAAAGGACAGTGACCTTCTGGATGACAGTCCACCTCTGCGTCTCTTCCTCGTTGGCAGGTCGCCTGCATCTCCCCGTCCTCACGTTGCCTCTCAGAGACGCTGAGCACGCTGCACTATGCCAGCCGTGCCCGGAGGGTCACCACCAGACCCTTGGCCAACAGGGTATCGCAGACAGGGAACCCATCTGAGCTNCAAGAAATCCATGCCCTGCAGCTGGAAAACCTCTCCCTGCGCCAGCAGCTGTGCTTGCCCAGAGTGCCAGTGAGGAGCACAGAGGTCCCAGGGAACCCTCCAAAAGCATGGGCGGGCTCGGGAGGCAGGTACGGCCCTGCAGGGCAGCTCCCGCTAGAGGGAACCCCAGCCTGGCCCAGCCTCTACGGTCTCCTGCGGGACTTCGTGGTGGAGAACGAGCAGATGAGGTATGGGAGGCTTGTGTGCGACCCCTGAACAGGGGATCAAGGGGCTGACAGGGCAGCCAGAGCCCCTAGCTGGGCAGCACCCTGCACCAACCAGCCTCCCTCAGGGACTCCGTGGGGCTGGGCAGGGCTCCGAGGTTCTCTGGAGGCTGCCAATGCCCTGCCAGACTTCCTCACTGCTCCCCAGGCAGCCCTGTCTGTCCCCAGACCCCAGTGGGGGCAGTGGTGACACCCCCGCTGGCCCATCCCACAGAGCCACCCGCAGCTCCTGTGACAGCCAGGCCCTGCTCCGGAGTGCCCGCATCCCCCATGTCCCCCACGGCCACTTGGCAAGGTACCGGCGGCCCGACACGACACCCACCTCTGTCCCCCGGCTGCCGGTGAGTTGGGGGCCTGGGGTCTGCACTCATCCTGCCCACAGCAGGGTGAGGACGCACAAACCACCCACCAACTACTGTCCTCTCTTGCAGAAGCTCCCTCCTGCCTCCAGCTGCCCCAGCTGCCCAGGGTGCCCACAGTGCTGCCCCAGGCCAGCTGATGCCACCATGTCTCAGGTACAGCCCCAGGGGTCTCTTTGGAGGGGGGTGGCACAGGGGTGGCACAGCCACCTTGACCACTCTGCTCGCCCCCAGGTGCTGCCAGTGCCCCCTGTGCCACAGCTGGTCCCCCCCGAGGGAAGGGCTGGTGTTCTGCCACCTGGCCAGGAGGACACAGCTCTGGCTGGCTCCCATCAGCCCCACGGGCACCCCCAGCTGCACCAGAGGAAGCGGTGAGAGCCACTCCTTGGGCATCAGCTGCAGCTCAGGAATTCCCTGGAGTTTCAGGGGGTGGTGGGACAGTAGGTGAGGGTTTGTTCATGTGTCCTCATGGCAGGAGTCGTGGCAGGAGCAGGAGCTTGTCTCAGCAGCACCCGCTCCACCGGGAGCTGCCAGGCCCTGAGCGCGTTCCCAGCCCCGAGGGAAGGGTCATCCCTTCAGCACCACCGTGGCCAGGATTGCCAGAGCCCAGAGGTGAGCGGGGCAGTGGTGGGAGACCAGGCAGGGCCTTGGATGGGCACCTATCCCCAGCACAGCCACTCACACGTTGGGCTGTGCACTGATCCTGGGGGAGATGGATACCTGACCCTGCTGCTCCCCGCTGGCAGCTGCTGGCACCGTCCCTCTCCTCCAGTGGGAAGAGGCACTGGACTGGCTGGCGGAGCAGATCTGAGCTGCCACAGGCACACCATGGATGGGGCAAGCATCAGGGATCTGGCACAGACTGGGGGGACAACCACAGCCCTCGGGGACACGGGAACTTGGACTGCAAGGACTGCGCAGATCACGGGACAGACGGTTGGATGGACGGACAGACAGAGCTCTCCAGCCTGCGTGGCTCTCACAGTTTATTTCTGTCTAGCTGGGGCTGTGCTGCCAGCAGCTCTGGGGATCCCATCAGGTGCTCTCCTCCCCGGGCTGGGGGCAGTTCAGCCAGTACTGGGCGATGGAGCGGGGATAGCGCGGCCGCACCAGGTCCACGCGCTTGGTGCGCAGGTTGACTCGGTAGTACTTGTCTGGGGGAAGGGGACATGGCTGTCAGGACTGTCCCCAGCCCTCTGGGGAGCTGCCAGCACCTTCCCACTGCATCCCAGAGCGCGGGGTAATTGCAGAGAGAGAGGAGCCCTCGCCATGCCCCAGTAGCCCTGGGCCCGCATCATTCCCGGATCCTGCCAGGCCAGACTCACCTCCTACAAAGAAGTAGACACTCTGGAGCATCTCACACGTGGAGCCCGACAGCCCATCGCTTTCAACACCTGACGAGTCGGGGTCATTTTGCAGCCAACTCCAGAATCCCAAATTCAGTGAGCGGTGGTGGTTGTACCTCTTGCGCTGGCGGCGAGACTTCCTCCTCCGGGGCTGTTGGGAGGCCACGTAGATCCTGCCGGCCATGGCAGCGTCCAGCCGGCTGGGCACCCCCCGCCAGTCCCGGCTGATGTACCACGGGCCATTCGCCCCGGCTGGAAAAGGAGCAGAGGGTGAGTGAGAGGGGCAGCAGCGTGCTCCGAGACCCACGGGAATGCTCCAAAGGATCCCAGCCTGAATGGGATGTGTGACAGTGACACAGGCCAGGCAGAGTCAGGAGCAGCCCCCCACCCCCTTGGCTGGGATCAGCCTTGTGCTGCTGAGCCCCCTTCTCCTCCTCTCCATCTTTCATTCCCCTTGCCCAGGGCTGGGGTTTTGCTGTGGTATCTCCAGCTCCAGTGACAATAAACAGTCCCCGGCAGTGACACTGTGGTGTGAGGTGGCTGGTGATGGGTTCAGTAATGCGGGGCATGAGGGCCGTGAGGGTGGGATTTGGGATGCTGTGGGAGATGCAGCTGTGGCTTGGGCGGTTCCTGTGCATGGCCTGGGCAGCACACGATGGCTCATCCTGCCTGCCCATGCTTCCAGGCATCGCTCCCTCCTCCCTGGGTGTCGGCATCCCTCGTGCCCTGTCAGTGCCCGCTGTATTGGCACCCGCCAGCCCTTTGCCCCAGGGCTGGCCCAGCCCTTACGCATCCTGCTGCCAAAGAGAAGCTGGAAAACATCCTCCCAGCTGTCCCGGTTCATGAAGGCGTAGTGCTTGAACACCGTGGAGGGGGAGGACTTCTCGCAGTCGGCCTGCGTGGGCTGCTGGGCAAAGTCGTAGGACCAGTAGTACTTGTCTAGGAGAGGATGAGCAGGGCGTTACTGGGGGACAAGCACTGGAGGGGGAGCAGCAGAGGGGTGTCCTGCCTGTGCCCAGTGGTGCCAGGCTCTGCCAGGAGCAGGGGGGACTGCCCCTCTTACCCTTGAAGAAATAGACTCTCTCGTTGCCGTGGTAGCTGTGGGCAGGGAGGGCGAACGCTGCGTCCACGTTGTTGGGGATGCCCTCAAAGCCCTCGGAGATGTCCCGTGGGTACCCAGGGTCCAGGGCTCCGTCATCAAAGCGCCAGTACTGGGTGCCCTAGGGGGTGGGGGACAGAGAGGGGTTACAGGTGCAACATCCTCCAGCCACGGATCTGCCAGGAGGAGCGGGCGGGTTCTGGGGAGCCCCATCATGAGGCTGTGGCTGCTTGGATTCCCAGAACAGCCACAGGGATTTGAGGTATCTGGCAACCACTGTGTGTGTGGGTGCATGGGAGGTGCCAGAAGGGGATGTAGGGTGGGTTGGGGGGCTGTGCTGGCCACCCTGGGAGTACCCCCAGCCCTGCAGCCCACCTTGAAGAGATAAGTCTTGCCCTGGCAGTTGATGCGTGTGAAGGCTGCATCGATGGGGCCCTCAATGCCCCAGACGTCACTGATGAGCTTGGGGTAGCCAGGCCTCACGCTGGTCTTGTCCAGCTCATAGAAGTACTTTCCTGGGGACAGAGGAGAGGTAGGAGCAGCAGGAGGGACTGCAGACACCAGCACGGGGTGACAGCGTGGCAGCATGTCCCACGTGCCTGGAGAAGGTCCCTAAAGTACCTCGGAAAGCGTAAAGGGAACCGTTCTTCAGGTCGGTGAAGGCATCAAAAGGTTCCCCACTGCACAGCTCCTCAGTCTTCCCGGACAAATCTGGGGTGGTGTCAGGCAGCTCTGGCAGTGTCTCCTCAGGGTTAGGCTTGCTCTCTGGCGTGGTCTCCACCAGCTCTGGAGACGTGGGCAGCTCCGTAGGGTCTGCCGTGGGCAGCTCCGTGGGGTCTGCCCCAGGCACCTCGTCCGTGACAAAGTCGACAGTGAGGTTGTAGTCCAGGTAGTCGTCCTCCGGCAAGGCAAAGACATCTCCCCGGGTCACTGCAGGAGGGAGCAAGTTGGTTCCCATTGGGTTTGGGTGCAGGAGATGCTCCTTCCCAGGCAATACAGATTTATAGAATCACGGAATTTTTAAGGTTGGAAAAGCCCTCTAAGGTCATCAAGTTCAATTTAACCCAGCACTGCCAACACTAATGTCCCCAAGTGCCACAAGCAGGTTTTTTAGAACACTTCCAGGGATGGTGATTCCACCCAGGCAGCCTATTCCAGTGCCTGAACACCCTTTCACTGAAGACACTTTTCCTACTATCCAATCTATCCCATGCCCCAGATGGCAATGAGCCAGCTCCCAAAACCCCCACGTGCTGCAGCAAATCCTGGTTCTGCCTTCACCCTGTGGACACGGGTGGGTGCAGAGCTGACCCAGCACTGACCCTCTGATCCCCACGGTGTGGGGCACCCACAGCCACCCCATTCCCCCTGTGCCCTGGCCAGGAGGGTGGCCATGGGGGACAGTACCTTTGGCTTTGCAGACGGTGGAGTAGTCGCTGCAGCAGCTCTGGTAGTACACACAGAGGGTGTCACACTGGCACTTGCGCCCTGAATCAAAGCCTTCTTCGCAGCGGCCCTCGCAGGAGTCTGCAAAAGCCACCCCACAGCTCAGGAGGAGTAAGGGGGAGTGGGGCAGTGGGGCCCATGTGTCCCCCCCCAGCCCAGCCCCAGGGGTGAAAACAAACTTGGGGATGTCCTGGTTGGGAGCACCCCACCTCTTCACGGTCAACTCCACCACCAGGGGCTACAGCAGCTCCTTGCCCTGCTCCCACCCAGGTCCTGCTGGGATGGGAGCCACGGATGGGCAGGGATTTGCCAAGGTACAGTTGACACCCATGTGCTGCCCACTTACTTTCTCACCATCCTGCAGGGTACAGCCAATGTGGCCGTGGCCACCATCCGCTCCGTCCCCACCCTGCCCAGGCTGCCCAGCCCCTCCATCAGCCCAGGAGCCGCTCTTTATCCATCCCCAAAGCACCCGGCGAGGGGTTGGCTGCCTAAGGCTCACCTTCTGCAGCATGGCTGGTGGTGAGCAGGGCCAGCACGAGGGCAGGGAAGAGCAGCCTCATCCTGCGTGTCCGGGAGCGCAGCCCTCCTGCGACTGTGCGGGCTGGAGCACGGCAGAGCCCCAGCATCCACTGTTTGTTCAGCCTGCCCCGGCGGGAGAAAGCAAACAGCCCAAGGTCAGAACAGGGGAAAAGGGGCAGAGATGATTTCCCACCCAGCTTCTCCCGCACTCCTGGTGTGTTTGGGGGAGACAGCTCCTCCCCAGCCCTGGTGTAGGTTGGGCACTGCTCAGAGAGTGAGGAGGGACAGCAGGCCAGAGCCAGGAACCAGTTTTGAGGTCCTGCACACTCATTTCACAACATACCTCATGGTGGAAAAGCTCCCAGCTGCTTCCCAGCTTGGTCTTGGCAAGACAAAAGCCCAAATGAGATGGGGTGGGGGAGCGATGCTCAGAGGACAAAGGGAAAAGCCCCGGGCTCACGCTTGCCCAAAATGTCACCATTTTGGAAGGCTTATTCTTGGGATTTCAGCTTTCTCAATGTCAAGGCTGGGAACAGCCCTGGGGAGCCCCAAGGCACGGTGGCTTGGGATGGGGCAAGTGCCACCTCTGTGCATGGGGACTAGAGGTCAGAGGTGAGCGGCCGGGGGCAGGAGCCCTCTGCACTTTCACTGCAGAAGGCAAACAAAGCCTGTGTATTTTGCTCCCATCATTCCCTTTCCAACCAATCTTTTTGGTTACTAATTAATGTCGACTCAGCTCTTTTGGCAGCTCCTGATAATTCTGGGATGTTTATTTAGTCAGGGGCAAGGAGCAAATGCACACGAGGCTGCAGCAATCCTGCCTCTTCTGCTTCTGCTGGGACAGGAGCTCCATGGGATCTGTCCCAGCCCTTGGGCAGGAGTGGTGCAGCTTTGGGCTTTAAGTGATTCAAGATTTGGGGGGAGAGGAACCCGAGCAGGGTTCCCACTTCTCCAGGGGTCTTTCCTCTGCCAGCTCAGACACAGGCAATTCCGGGCATTGTCTGCTCCTGGCATCTTGCTGGAAAGAGCTTTATTTGATTTTCAGACAGGCATTTCCACCTGCAAGCCCTGGGGAGCTGCGGGCAGCTACCAGACTTGGGCTGCTGGGCAGAACTTCTCCTGCAGCCTTCACCCCACTCCTTGTCCCCTGGCCTCGGCTGTCACAGGGCTGGCATTGTCCCCAAGTGCCAGCACCAGCCCATACGGCTTCATCCCATCCCTGCTGAACCAACCCGGGGGGACAACAGCCCTGGGAGGGTTCAGGCTTGCGGAAGGCTCTGGGGGAGACAGGCTGGGCATTGTTTGAGCTGCTTTGGCTGATGAGCTAAGACAAAGCTCCCTCCTGCTGCTCCAGGCTCCCAACCACCAGCCACAGACCCACGAAGGCTCAGAGAGCCCTTCCCTGCCAGGAGGAGATCCCGGGAGAGGGGTTGGTTGGATAAAGGGGCCCCGGGGAGCTCCTGCAGCCAAGGGCTGAGCAGAGCCAGTGAGGAGAACTCGGGCAATGGGGCTGATCCCTCAGGACGAGGCTGGGAAGCTCTGCCATTCCAGAGCCCAGGCTGCTGGGTGTGGAAATCCCTCCCAAAAAGCAAAGCAAAGCAAAGCTCAGCTCTCTGGGCTAGTCAGGACAAGCCTAAGGGAATGGTTTGAATTCTGCTGCCCCCGGGCTGCTCTGCACTGCAACGGCCCTTATGGCTACCCATGATTAATAATAATTTATCAGGAAAATCCTTACTGGTTCTGTGCCGAGCTTCTCCAGCAGTTTTGTGCAGCTCAGAATGCCTTGTTTGCCGTCCTTCCTTGTGGGATGATGTCCTTTTCCTCTGTCTGTCCCTTCACAGTGGATTCAGAGAGGATTAAGAGCGACTCTGTCACATCCAAACATCAACTCGAATTTAAGTCTCAGGCTGACCTGGCAACAACCTGGTTTTGGAGCCAAGGATTTAAGCTGCTCCTCCCAGCACATCCGAGAAGTGCCCAAAGCATTTAAGCATTTCTGCCCTGAGCACGTCTGGCCTGGAAAAAAGAAAACAAAAGAGGCCCCGGCTGCCTCTGCTCTCTCTTTTATCATGCAAATCCCGAGCCCACCCAGAAGAGCTGCTCTGAATTTCCACCAAGCAATGGGTATTTGCCTCCTGCTGATACCAAACGGTTTCAAAACACTGTGCCAGGGTGGTCACAGCCTCACCGTGACCACCACGGTGCCTGGTCCCCTTTACCTCCACCCTGTGCCCCCTCGCTGGTCACAGAGGGTCCTGAAGAGATGTGCTGCAAAATCAGCGTGGGGGTCCCTGCCTGCGTGGAAGTGACACCGCAGCAGCAGCTCGGGCACAATGGGGGGATGTGGGCCATGGGGACAGCAGGACAAGCCCCAGCTCAGGCTGCTCAGGGAGGGCTGTGGAATAGAATGGTTTGGGCTGAAAAGGAAAGACTGTCTAGTTCCAAAGCTTGTCAAGTTCCACTAGACCAGGTTGCTCCAAGCCCTATCCAGCCTGGCCTTGAACACTTCCAGGGCTGGGACATCCATAGCTTCCCTGAACAAGTACTTCACAGGTAAAAGTTTTCTCCTAGTATCTAATCTAAATCTCTTAATCTTTATTTTAGAACCGTTCCTCCTTGTCCTATCTCTACCTATTCGTGTAAAAAGTCACTGTCCCTTCTTTTCCATGAGCCCCTTTTCAGCACTGAAAGGCCACAACCACAGAATCATAGAATTTAGGTTGGAAAAGCCATCTAAGACCGACTGCAGCCGTTATCCCGGCACTACCAAGCCCGACACTGAACCACGTCCTCAGGTGCCACATCCCCGCTCCTGTTAAATCCTTCCGGGGCTGGTGGCAGGAGGGGTCTGGGGGGATCTGCAGCGGGAGGGGGCTGCAGCTGCCGGGACCGAGCCCCTCCTCGGAGAGGCGGCGCCTGCGCCCGGTGACATCAGCCCCGGGGACCGGGGATGCTGAGCCCGGCTCGGGGAAGGCGGATCCCGCTCCGCTTCCAGCTCCGCATCCCGACAGGGCAGAGAGGGGAGCGGGACGCATCCCCCCTCCTGTCCGCCCCAGCCGGCCACCCGCGTCCCCGCAGGAGCGCGGGGTCCCTGCGGGCGCTGCGGGGGCGGTGGCGGGGGATGCTGCGGTAGCAGCCGCCGATGCTCGCCCTGCTCCTGTCGCTGCACACCCTGGGCCGGTCCCTGGCCATGGCGAGCGCGGAGCGGCTGGCGGTGCCCGAGTGTGTGAGCCGGGCGGGCGGCTGGGCGGGCGGGGGCAGCGCCCGGGAGCACGGCGGGGTCTCCCCCGGGGTGGGCACCGAGGTGCGGGAGGCGCTGGAGCGGGTCCTGCCCGTCCTCCGCCGGGCCATCGCTCACGCCACGCAGGCGGCCACCCCCGAGGGGCTGCGGGCGGCCCTCTCCGAGGTGTTCCGGCTGGTGGAGGAGGCCTGGGGGATGCCCGCCGTGGGGAGGGACGTGGCCAAGGTGCTGTGCGATGTGATCCGCCTCGAGGGGGGCCTGGACCTGCTGCTCAACCTGCTCTACACCGCCGAGCTGGAGACCAAGTGCCAGGCAGGAAAACTCCTGGAGCAGATCCTGGTGGCGGAAAACAGGTGAGTGTGCAAAGAGCCCCTGACCCTGCCAGGCACAGCCCTCCTCACCACCCCGGGCACCGTCAGCTCCCAGAACGGTCTGGGTTCGAAGGGACCTTAAAGACCTCATCTCAACCCCCTGCCGTGGGCAGGGACACCTTCCATAGACCAGGTTGCTCCAAGCTCCATCCAACCTGACCTTGATCTGCCTTCACCCATCCCACCCACACCCCCCCAAATTTCCCTGCTGTGGGTGCTCCCAGTTGCACAAACCCCCTCGGATCCCCACCACATCCCCCCACACCCAGCGCTTGTGCAGAGGATCCTTGATTCATGTCCAGGCAATGACCATGAGCTGCTCCCTTCCCCCACAGCTGGAGGGAGGAGGAGCAGCCCCAGCTCAGGGATGCTGGTGAGGACTGGAGTGTCCTCCTGAGTCCCCCTCAGCCTGGCTGAGCTGAGTCAGTTTGGCCGGCTCAGAGCATCTGACCCAAAGGACAAGACTCCCTTTAGCCATAACTGCAGCAGGAGGAGGAGGACAAAGCCACTTTCCAGAGCCTTCCTGCTGCTGACCAGGGCTGGAATGAAGCCATAAGGAGGGGTCAGCTGGTCAGCAGCCCTCAGCCCCTAGTTCAGATGCGTGTGCTGCTGCCCAGGACAGGTGAGAGGTGCTGGGATGTCTCTGCTGGAGCGTGGGCACAGCGGGGTGGGAGCGTGTCCCTGAGCGTGCATGTGTGTACAAAGGGGGTGCGTGTGCACACGTGGCACCTCACATATCTAAACCACAGCACTGCCCATGCAGCACCCACACACAGCTCACCCTTCCAACACCCCAAATGCACTCTGCCAGCTCTGCTCTCCCTCGGAGCACTCTAACCCAGTTGGCCCCAGCCAGGGCTCTGGAAAGGATGCAGAGAGAGCCTGGCCAAAGGGTTGCTCCGGCTTCCTGGGGGATGTCTCTTGCTGAAAGGTTGTGGACTCGCAGCCTGGGCCTCACTGCATGCACTGGCAGGCGAAAATAAGAGGCAGCTAAATCAGGAAAGCCCATTAGGGTGGAATTTAATCCCAGGAAGCATCACTGGCATGGTCTGCATTCAGCACTCAGCTTCTTAGCGAGAGAAAGCATTTGCTGGAGTTGTTGTTTCTGCTCCAGGAGCAGTTCATGGGCCAGGGTCTTGGAGCAGCCAAGGGCTTCCAACCCCTCGCTTCCCACAACTTCTGAGCGATGGCAGCGAGCTGTGGGGTTCCCCCTTGGGTCCAAGCCTCTCACTTACAGAGCTCTCCCAGTCTGTGCACAGCAGCACAGGTGTTTATCTGAGAGCTGGACCGGTCCTGGCTCCATCTGCAACTGCGAGGAGTTGGGGACCTGCTGGGGCCTTGTTTGTCATCCAGCTCCATGGCTGAGTCCGGGCTCGGAGCCAGACCCAGGCCGAGGGCTTTTTTTTTTTTCCCAAGGCTCTCCACAACATTTCCTGTCAAACCCACCCCAAGGTCAGCGAGAGCCCCGTGGGTCACAGGCTTCCCAGAAATGCTCTTCCTGCCTGCCAGCACAGAGGCTGGCATGCCGTCACCCCACCATCGCTGGGGACCGAGCGTGCCACTGCCCTCGTGAGCAGCAGGGCATGGGGCACCTGTGCCAGTGCTGCCTCACAAACAGAGCAGCTCCATCACGGCACCAAATGGCCACTGCTGAGGGCAGGAACGGAGCTGCCACTCGCCCCAGGAAAGCTCATGGGAGCACAGCCAAGAGCTCATCTCAGAGGGTGGGGAGGCCCTCGCACAGGTTGCCCAAAGAAGCTGCGGCTGCCCCTGGATCCCTGGGAGTGTCCAGCGCCAGACTGGACAGGGCTTGGAGCAACCTGGTCTGGTGGAAGGTGTCCCTGCCCATAGCAAGGGGTTGGAACTGCATGAATTTTTAGGTGCCTTCCAACCCAAATCATTCTATGATCCTGATTTCCCCCTTCCTCACTGTGTTTTCAAGGCACAGCCCCATTCAGGTGTCCTTTTAAGCAAAGGCCTCCCAAGATCAGCCGTGGCTGAGCAGCAGCTGGCGGCCCTTTGCCACCTACCCCAGGCTCTTGCTGTCCTCTTCCAGAAGAGTGCAGGAGTGAGGAAATAAAGAGCTTCCCTCCAGCTGCCGTCTCAGGACAGACAGACCCCCTTGTCCCACTTGTGGACAGGGCTGCTTGGCTGCTCATCCAGGTGTGAAAGCCCTGTCCTGACAGCACTGACAGCTTAGGGGACAAACAAATTTCACCCCAAAACACAAAACAGCTCCCCACCACAGCAATGCTGGCCCAGCAGATCCATTTCCAGCCTGGCATTAACCTACCCTGCCTGTTAATTGCTATGAAGATCCTACCTCGAGCATGAGATTATCCAGTGAGGGAGTCTTGGGCTGTGCACCCCATCACAAGTTCTTCCATCAGACCCAGACAGGTTCTTCCAACACCAGCCTGCTGCATCTTTCTGCGTTGCATATCTGGCAGCTGTGTCTCACTGGGAAACATCTGTCTGTCCCGCGATAAATGCCACCAAGGCATGGGGCCACACCAGTCACTGTTCTCACGCCTTGCACGTCCATCTGCCCCTCACCTGCCTCTCCTTGCCACAGGGACCGGATCGCTCGGATCGGTCTGGGCGTGATCCTGAACTTAGCCAAGGAGCGGGACGTCCCCCAGCTGGCTCAGAGCGTCGCTGGCATCCTGGAGCACATGTTCAAACACACGGAGGAGACCTGCTTCCAGCTCATCTCCGACGGAGGCCTGGACGCCATCCTCTACTGGTGCCGCTGGACGGACCCCGCCGTGCTGCGCCACTGCGCCATGGCCTTGGCCAACTGTGCCATGTACGGGGGCCAGGCCAACCAGCGCCTGATGATCGAGAAGAAGGCGGCAGAGTGGCTTTTCCCGCTGGTGTTCTCCAAAGACGACGAGCTGATCCGGCTGCACGCCTGCCTGGCCATCACGGTGCTGGCCACCAACAAGGAAATCGAGAAGGAGGTGGAGCGCTCGGGGACGCTGGCTCTGGTGGAGCCCTTCATCGCCTCGCTGGACCCGGAGCAGTTTGCCCGCGAGATGCTGGGCAGCAGCGACAACATCCAGGGGCGGACGGCGCAGGACCTGCAGCGCCTCGTGCCCCTGCTGGACAGCTCCCGGCTGGAAGCCCAGTGCATCGCCGCCTTCTACCTCTGCACCGAGGCCGCCATCAAAGCCAGGCAGAAGAAAACACAGGTAAAGGGTAGGTTGGCCTGGAGGGAGGTGATGACAAAGGGAAGGGGTGCCACAGCAGCATCTTTGTGTCTTTTGCTCACCAAACACCTTGGTCCTCGCCTGGCCCGGCACAGCTTGCGGGGAGGATGAAGGGAAGCAAAGTGACGTCTCCTCCCTTCGTGTCCCCAGATTTTCAGTGAGATCGGGGCTACGCAGAGCCTGAAGAGGATTGTGTGCTACTCCACCAGCAGCACCACCTCCTCCCTGGCCAAAAAGGTGCTGCGCACGATAGGGGAGGAGGTTCCTCGGCGCATCCTGCCCACGGTTCCCAACTGGAAGTCCTGCGAGGTGCAGACGTGGCTGCAGCAGATCGGATTCAACAAATACTGCCAGAGATTCCTGGTAGGGCTTTGTGCTGGGGGAGGGACACCTGGATGGACACTTCTGCCCCATCTTGCAGCAGAGGTGTAAGCATCTCACCCAGCAGCTTTTCCTGGGACCTTTCCTGGATTTCTCTTGGCAGGATCACCAGGTGGATGGAGACATTCTCCTGAGGCTGACAGAGCAGGAGCTGCAGAAGGACTTGGGGATGGACTCCAGCATCACTCGGAAAAGGTAGGACCACCACCAGGGCACACTGGACTCTCTCATGGCCATCACCACAGTGGCAGAGCCAGGGACAAGGTCTCTGCCTTTCCCTTCTTGCAAAAGCAAGAATGGTGATCCTCCGAATGCAAAACCTGGGCTGCCAGGGCTTTTCCACTGCCCTTTGCAGTCGCAGAGAGATTTCTGGAATGGGACCACTGCATGGCAGAGGTGTGGGTGGGGGAAAGACCACCTATGGCACAGGGCAGGTGGGATCCTGCAAGTTACCCAGAAAGATGGGAGCTTACCCTTAGCTGAGCTCCTCACACCTCGGTGTCCTGAGGACCAGCACTCTCATGGAGCTGTTCCTCTGTTTCCTGTTCCACTAGCTCATCCTTCACCCCGGCATGGAGCTGCACTCCCCCCCGAGCAGGTAAAAGAATGTGGTACCACGTGTCTCTAAGTGCTGCCTGCTGCTCCATTTGTTCCTCCACCAGGTTTTTCCGGGAGCTGACGGAGCTCAAGACCTTCGCCAACTACTCCACCTGCGACCGCAGCAACCTGGCCGACTGGCTGGGGGGCATCGACCCCAAATTCCGCCAGTACACCTACAACCTGCTCACCTGCGGCATCGACCGCAACTTCCTGCACCGGGTGACGGAGCAGCAGCTGCAGGAGGACTGTCACATCCACACCGGCTTCCACCGCGTCCGCATCCTCACCGCGGCCAGGGGTGCGGCTCCCAGGGGGATGGCGGGGTGTTGGGGGGTGTTTGGGATGAGCTGCTGGGTGGTTTTTAACTCCTGGTGGTTGTTTTGCGCTGCCCAGAAACGCTTCACTCCCCCATCACGCTGCAAACCACGTCCAACGGGACCGATGTGTTCATCAGCTACCGGAGGAGCACCGGCTCGCAGCTGGCCAGGTGAGTCCTGCAGGAAACAGTGAAGCCCAGAGGGAAGGTGGGTGCTCAGTTGTGGGAAAAGTGTGGAATGGGGAGGAGGGAGAGGCTGCCGAAAGCTGCCGAGCAAATGGGGATAGCACATGCCCTGTACAGTGGACAGGCCAATTCCCAGTCCTGTCAGCGCCACTTTGGCACTGACTGACCCTTTCCTCACGCTTGTGGGGCTGCAGGGGATCACAGCAGGGAGTTAATGCCAGCTCTTTGCGTTCTCTGCATGTGCCCAGACAGCTGGGCTGGAGCTGGCATCTCATTCCCTGCTCCTCTGTCTCACCATGTCTCAGGCAACGTGGTGAGACAGCACGTGAAACCTCTCCTCATGGTGCTGTCCCCTCTTGCCACCAGCCTGCTGAAGGTCCACCTGCAGCTCCACGGCTTCAGCGTGTTCATCGACGTGGAGAAGCTGGAGGCAGGGAAGTTTGAGGACAAGCTAATCCAGAGTGTCCTGAGCGCCCGGAATTTTGTGCTGGTCCTCTCTGCAAACGCACTGGATAAATGCATGGAGGACCCCGAGTGCAAGGACTGGGTACACAAGGTAAGAGATGCCACCACGTGGGAGCTGTGTGGCCATTGGAGCGGGAGGGAGTTGGTGATGGGCTGATACAGGCCATGAGCACCTGCATGTTCTGATCCTGCAGGAGATTGTGACAGCCCTGAACTCTGGAAAGAACATTGTACCTGTTACAGACCATTTTGAGTGGCCGGACCCAGAAACGCTTCCCAAGGACATGAGGGCTGTCCTGAAATTTAATGGTATCATGTAAGTGAAAGCCACCTGTGCCATGAGGTTCCTTGACACCTGGAAAGAACAACTTGCATAAGGAGCAGGAAAGAACCCAAGGACATTGGGACAAACAGTTGAGGGAGGGAGAACAGGTCAAAGGGACAGTGAGTCACTCCAGGTGCTCCAGAGCATGCAGGGAGCAAAGGTTCCCACCACATCCCTGCTGCTGGTGGTGTGCTGGGACTCCTCTGGGTGACAGAGGAGTCACTGCTGGGAGGACACCCGTCCCCAGGCAGGAGTGATGCTGGCAGGTTTTACAGCTCACATGGGTTTCTCTCCCCTCCTACTTTCCCTTCGTGCATCCCAGCCTGGCAGGGCATCCCACGGCATCCAGAGGGAAACAAGGAGCTCCTGGAGAGCTGGGCTGGAGGAAAGGGGTCTCTGGCTCCTGGCCCAAATGAACGGAGCTATCTTGTGGCACCTCACACACAACAGAAAAAGTAAACATCACATTTTTTCCCCTTGAATACAGGTGGTCCCACGAGTACCAGGAGGCCACGATTGACAAAATCATCCGCTTCCTCCAGGGCCGCTCCTCCCGGGACTCCTCGGCTGGGTCAGAGAACGGGCTGGACTGTTTGCACTCCCTGGGGCAGAGCTAGAGCCAGCACAGCAGCCTCAGAGGCTCCCAGGTGACCCCTTTTTGTGTGGGTCCGAATTTATCCCTCCTGACCTTTTCCCGTCTTTGAGAGAAAACCTCTTTACTCCCTCCTCACCCTCCAAATTCAAGCCCCTGGCCCCCAAAGGCCAGTACTCACTCCCACGGCGCCTGGGGAGCCAAGCCAGGGTGGACTCTGGGGTGGATCATGTGTCTTCCATGTCCTCCTGTGGGGTGGCAGGACACGCACGGGGTGTGAGGGAGACTGGCACCATCCAGACCCCCACGAGCGGCTGCAGCTTCCCCCAGAAACACGTCCAAAGAGGAAGGATCTTCCAAGGACTGAGAATCGGAGAAGTGTTGAGAATCCATCGCAAGAGGACACACAGGGGAGAAGAGCAATTGAGAGGAATGTGTGGCTCTGCTGTGTGCCCCAGGGATATCTTTGCGGTCAGAAAATGAGAGCAGGAACGGGCAAATAAAAACTAAGCCCTAACAAAATCTTCGTGTTTGGGAAAGATAACCCACAGGGGCCTTCTGAACTGCTTTATCTTTCCCAGCAATGTTCCTTTATCACAAGAGCTCCTTCCCTCCTCAAGGGACTTCCACCTCCCAGTGCTGCAAAACCACTGTGCTCTTAACTCTGGCAATGGAACTTTGGGGTTAGACCACGTGAAGTTTCTGCAGGATCTCTGCAAAAAGTGCTTTTAAAATACCCTCCTCCCCTCCATCTGAAGTCTCAGCTTCACCACTTTATCAGGTCTGTATCTCCAGGGCACTGCAGGCTGGATTGCGACCCTGGAAAACTTTTATATCCATGCAGGGAAGATGCTAATTGCTGTGCTCGGGGAGTTATTCTACACTGTGGCTGTATTTTATCCTGTCACTGCTCCACAGAGGATCTCCTGTGGTCCGTGCCTTCAGCAGGAGCTGGTGAACCTCTCTGCTGACCACCATACCCCCCCACAGCCCTGGCTGAGCTCCTTGGGGTTGTCCCTACTCACTGCTGGATGCAATTCCAAGTGGCACTTGTTTCTTCCTACCGACCTCTTCTCAACACCCACCGGGGCTTTTTGCAGCTCCTCACCTTAAAATATCAAGAAAAAGTGAAGCTGATGGAAAGGGCTGGCAAAGGATGCTCCAGCTGGGAGCAGGACCATCAGTGCCTGCTGCCAACACTGCTGGTGAGGAACTATGGGCATCCTGACACAAACCCCTGAATTCCACGCTCCAGGCTGCTGAATCGCCTTGCAGAAGCAGCAAGCTCCTCTTCCTATCCCTGCTGGAGAAAAACTCAACCCTCTCAGGAGGTAACAAGGAGTCTCAGCCACCTTGTCCTCCTGCCTGGCTTTCCCTGAAGCCCTGCTTTAACTGTCAGGAGCATAAACACTTTCTTCTTTTGGCTTGGATCTACGAACATTTCAGGAAAAAAAAAAGAAGTTAAGTCTGGTGCTGTATAGATAGTTCCTATCAGTTAATGGCATCTTTGCTCTACAGTGAAAGGTTAACAGCCATATCTGCCCAGCGTTCATCTGAATTAGAATCCATCTAATCTCCAGATTAAATAACAAGAAGCCAGCAGATTCAGCCTGAAGGTGAATCTGCCAAAGGATAAAAGCCTCTTGTGAGCTCCTTCAGGGAAAAGCCTTCAGTAACTGAATGTCAAGGCCTCCATGGCCACTGAAGGAGTCCCACACAAACAGTCCTAAGGACTTTTCTCCCTGCAATAATACCTGGTAAGATGATTGTGTCTTGTTTCGCAGGAGCTCTGTAGCAATCGACCTCCTCACCCAGCATTCAACGTGGAGATTTACTTGTTCTCCACAGCTCAGATGTCTCACCTGAAACCAGATCCCATCTCCTGCTCCAGCTGCCCAGACTGTGACTCCTCCTGTTTCCCCATCATTATATTCACCTTAATGAACTTGCCCGGCTCTGGCAAAACCTCCCACACCCAGCCCCTTCCAGCTGGAGCAGTCCCAAGGAAACGAATTCCTCTGTCCTCGCCCTCCCTCATTCCTTTGCTCTGCCATGTCAAAAGTGTTTGGAGTTATTCAATCAGGCATTATTAATAAATCTGGTTTTTACTCTAAATCCTCACCTCTTTGTCTGTATCACGTGCTTCTCTCCCTGCAGGCTTTTCACACTTGTTTTCCCCTGCCACCGTGAAGCAGAACTGACATTCCCAAGCACCATTCCCTGCAGGAACCCCTCACTTCCCCCTCACCTTTGCATGGACTGCATCCCCAGGGACTCTGCCTGCTGTCACCAGCCATGGCTCCACTGTTGCAACTCTTGGAGCACAGCCTAGAAAAACTTCGGTTTAATTTTTTTAATAAGGCATAATAGCTGCCATTGAGCCTCTCCCCACGCAGTGCCAGGTTTCACCTCACTGCACAACACTGAGCAGCTGCTTGAATCGGCACCCGTGGAGTCGAGAAGACTTTCCTTCACAATCAGATCAGCCACAAACATCCACTGCAACATTCACAGCATGCCCTGTTCCTCAGGGAGGCCAGTTCCAGGCTTAGCCCAGCAATCAGACCTGTAACTCCTATGTTCCCTGGCATAACTGCTTGGAGCAAGTGGCGTAACACCAAGTTCTTAAAGCCTCCCTGCTCCTCTACTCCCCAGTTCTCCTGCTTTTACCACAAACTCCCAATGGACAGGGACAAAGCTGGGTACAAGCATTTCACATTTTCTGCACACCGAAGACAGATTTCAGACAAAACTCTCCAGCAAGCTTTACTCTGGTGGTCAGGAAAAGTAAGTTTTGGCTGCTTGCAAGTCCCAAACGTTCATTTTTCCTGACTTTTCACTCTCACATGCTCATTCTCCACGAGACAGATAAATTCCTGCTGCTCCTTCTTTATTGCAGAGTCTTTAATAAAGGACTGAGAATAATAATAATGGAGAGAAGCCTCGGAGTCAAGGACAAACGATATCAACAGCTGCACAAGATATCCAGAGTTTTATGAACCATAAAAGAGGATGGAGGTTTTATTAATTCTGAAAGTAACTGAAGTCATTACTGCATGCACCTGAACAGCACGTGGAGTGCAGCGTGCACAGAACTGCTGGTTTATGGCACGTTGAAGAAAAAAAAGAGGATTGCAGCAACACAGGTAATGCTTTGGAAAGAACAATTATAAGCACCACGGACGTGGGGTTTGCTTGGTGGCATCGGCAGATCCCAGGACAAGCAGAAGAACTGAGGTCATTAACTCAAAATTATGCCACATACAATGAAAAATAATTAATCTTAAAGATACTAGTCCTGTTCCCACACCAGCTTGCTGAGGGAGAGCTCTGGATAAGCACAGCAGTGATTTCACGTGACTGGGGCACACCTATCAAACCGGGGCTCAGTTTTGCAGTGTAAGGGGGAAACAATTCAGACAATTTTAGCCTTAAGTTCATCGTTTTTGGCAACTGTCAATTAAGGCATCTACAAGAGTTGCTTCAAGGATCCTCGTGGGTCCCTCCCACCCCAGGATTTATTCTACTGGCACTGCAGTATTCTCAGATGATCTGTTATTTCTCAAAAACACCTCAGAGATCCTGGGCTGAGCTGCAGACAGGCAGGACATGGCACTGGCATTCCTACAAATCCTTCATGAATTAGATCCTCTCCTTAGGACACCTCTGACTTGCAAAACTAAAGCTGGTTCAGTCAGTAAGGACAACAATAGCACTCCTGTGCTAAACTACCCCTCTCCAGAAGGATTTTTGTGGTCTGGCATGTCACATTTGATGGGTTTTTACTGGCAACACGATGATCTGGAGCACAGATCTTCCCCCCACCTCCTAGCAGGACACTTGTTGGGTGCCTCTGCTTCAGTCTGGCTCTGCAGACTTCAGTCTGTGCCTCAGCCACACCAACAGCTCATCTGCTGCTCACTGGAATATTCAGAGGGGAAAATGCTTGGCAATTAAACCAGAATCCAGTCCTCTCTCCCCACTAAAAGCATGGCAGAGCCTTCTGGCCCCACCAAACTCCAAACCATGAACCAGCCTTGCAAAACAGCTTGATACATCAATAGCTTGATTGGCTTTTGGGTCTCTTGGGTTTTCTCTGACAGATGAGCCAACACAATGCTGAGAAGGCATTCACAGCTCCAAATCAAGTTCCTCCTGTGATTTCCAACTATTTGGCATTTAAAAGTTAGTAAGGACAAGCAGGGTGTCTCTCCCACACTGATCTGTCCTTTGAGGGAAGAATAAAGTGCAATCTTCAGGTGGACACTGCTGTGCTGGCCAATTCCTTGTTGTCAAATTCAGTCTTTTGTAAGGGACAGGGATGCATCTGGGAAGTGGTTGTAGTCGTGTTTTGAATCCCAGATTTGTATCCACCTAGAAAAGAAAGAACAGTTTCAGCTTTCAAAGGCACGTGGGGATGTTGCTGAACTGAGTGAGTCTTAAAAGTTTCAGAGGAACAAAACAAAACGACCCTGCCAGGAGCTGTTGCACTCGCGCAAATCCCAACACGTTCCCTCTCCCAGAACCTGCCATGGGATTTGTTTTCTGTCACGACAAAACTTCTGCTTTAATTACTGAAGAAATTACAGGAAGAGAGACTGCTGAGAGAGCTCCATCTCTTCCACAAAGAACTTTCAAATTCAATTCCAGATTTCGGATTCCATTGAGGGTAGAGTGAGGCTTTGAAGCACTTTGAATATTGGCAACTACATCACTCAGGCTGCAGGTTCATCCCTAGGATTCAGATTCCAAAAGGAATGACCTGCACCTCTGTTTACTGGGGCACCAGACACCCTCTCACAACCATAACTGAAAATATGTCTTAAAAACTGCCAGTTTAGACATTTGAAGTAAATTACCCAAGGATAGCTGCTGGAATAAGAAGGATTATAGCCCCAAAGAGAAATGGGAATCCTCTCATGAAGTGCAAGGTGGCGGGGTAGAGAGAGTTGAACACTCCTGTAGCCACGAGTGAACACAGCCCTTCCACGCAGGCAACAGAAGCAAAGAGAGCACCTGGAAAAGAGAGATGAGAGGTTAATGGAGAGAGAGGCAGGTGGTTATTGCCTGTAAACAGCTGTAACACATCACCCTCAGTGGATTCTACCCATCCTTCCAAAGGTTTGCACTTGCCACCAGAAAGGTGTGTGAATACCAAGTGTGATAAGGTGGGACAGAGGGCTGGCCTGGCAGGTCCAACCTGTGGCCAGCACCACCTCACCAACCTGCAGGATTGGCATCAGGAGCTGACCAGGGATATCATCTATCAGCTGGATCGTACATACTTCAGGCCAGGGCTCTATAGGTCTGTTTATTGCCAAGCACCCCTTATCACTTGTTAAACATTAAGTACAGCGGGAGATTCAGCGCCATAAATCTGCCGTACGCACCATCGCCGGTCTAAAATAAGAAACATGAGTTGTGCAAAATCACCTCTCGATCGCTGCCACCCAGACTCCCTCCTCCCTCTGTCTGCCTCAGAGACATTCCTATGCTGTGTTTCACAGCAAGTGCAAGCCTTCCAAACAGATAACTGGACAAAAGGCAAATATGCTCCTCCTCCGGGTTATCCATGATCTTTCACCATGGTCAATCATACAACCCTTCAACAACACCTGGTTCTTCCCACTGTTACTGATCTACAGAGGAAAGTTATGGTCAAGAGAATGACTCTTTTCTCCTCGTTATATAATTCATTTTAACTCTTGCTCTTTGTAAATGTTTTGGAAATGAACGGATGGATGAATGAACTATTCCCGCTTTTCTTTTCTCGGTCTCATCTCGGAAACGCAGCAAGCCTGAATCAAAGAATGACAATTATTTGGAAAAAAAAAAATGTTACCCTGGGCCTGAGGGTGAGTGCAGGGGCACAGGAGTCCAGAGGAGCCAAGGAAACTCCTAACCTCCCCAGAGTCTGGTTTCAGTGCTCCAAGAAAAAAGTGTTTCAGGACCAGGCTTAAGCACAGTGGTTAATTCCTTACCCTGTTCTGTCTCGCTGACCAGCTTGGAGAGCTTGGATCTGATGACTGGAGTGGCTGCCATGGAAAGGAACAGAATCCCGTAACCTGTGAGCAAGACACAGCACATTAGGGAAAGCTCAACTGAAAAAGAAAGTCTCCCAAGTCACTCCCAGAAATCTGCAGCTGCTGGCAGTGCCCCTGTTATATTTAGACACATTTCACCCTCCTGGATCTCATAAGGCACTTCATTCTGTGCCTGCAGTGTAATACAGCTCTGGGAAGCCTAATATTCTAGGAACTACAAGGATGCACTTCCAGTTTCAGTGTTTGCCCTTAGCAAGCTACAGTTTTGTTGGTGCACGAGGCAGAATTTCCTCACGTGCCTGAACTCCCTGTGAAGCACACTGCCAGCATCAATTTGCCAAAAGCCTGAGAAACAGGGATTTATAAGCCTTCAGCATCACCTGTAAACATCAGTGGCGTTGTGATAGCAAGCGAAATCACCACCAGCCCAGCAATGTTGGAGATCAGTCCTATCTCTGCCACCCAGGTGTCCTCGAGGCAGAGCTGCAGCAGCCTCAGCCCCGCCAGGCTGCTCAGGTAAGCCAGGTAGCTGGCGGCGGAGCCGTATCCGATGAGGTCGGAAGCCCAGCAGAGAGGGAAGCCGAGCTCATACAGAACATAGAGGTCCTTGGCTCCAAAATGCACCGTGACAATCAGAAAGAAAGCCAGGGAGTACAGGGCCAGCTTCCACCTGGAGCTCGGGTGTTCTGGGGCTGTGTACAGCCTGTACACAGCCTTGTAGTGGCTGAGCGTGAGCAGCTTGGCCTCTTTCTTCTGCTTCACCGACTCCCGGAGGAAGAAAGCGGCGTAGAGAGTGGCAGCAAGGCTGGCAGCAAAGGCCAGCCAGAAGGGGTTGATGTAGCCCTGGGCCTTGCGCCACTGGCCACCGCCGATGCTGGCCACCATGCCCGCGGTGCCCAGGCACGCCTCGAGGATGGCCACCCGGAACGTCCGCGCGCGCCGCTCGCTGGTGTCGGCCACGTAGGAGAAGCAGCCGGCCAGGATCAGGTTGTAGTCGCCGGTCAGGCCGCTCAAGATGCGCCCCAGGAGGAAGAAGGCCACGTGCAGCTCCAGGTACATGACCAGCAGGTAGATGCCCGTCTGCAGGGCCATGCCCGCGGCCGGCAGGATGAGCGCCGGGCGCCGGCCCACGCTGTCGCTCCATGTGCCGAAGAGAGTCACGGAGAAGAGGCTGACGAAGAAGCCTCCCAGGTTGATGTAGAGGTTCCAGTGGGAGACCAGGGCTTCCACCTCCTGCAGGAGAAACAGACAGCTGAGCAGCTCCAACAGCACCCAGTGGCATCCCGAGCTCCCCACACCTCCTGGGGCTCCCTGCTCCCATCACGCTCCCCTTCCCCTCCGGGCTCCCTGCTCCCTTTGGGGCTTCACGTTCCCTCCTCACTCTCTGCTTCCAGGGACTCCCAGCTCCTCCCAAACTCCCTGTTCCCCTTGGGGGTCCCTGCTCCCCCGGGACACCTCTCTCCCCCTGCTCCTCCCTGCTCCCCCAGGGCTTCCCTCTCCCCTGGGACCTCCTGTTCCCCTCAGGCTCCCCACCGTCCCCAGAGCTTCCCATTCCTCCGGACTCCCCTCTCCCTCCGGGGTCCCCATCCATCCCCGTGCCTCCCCGCTTCCCCGGGCTCTCCCGTCCCCTCGGACCCCCCGTTTCCCCGCACCTGCCGCAGGGGGTTGGCGGTAGCGTTGCCGTCCCCGCAGCCGGCGGAGTCGGTGCTGTTGCGGTCGCTGTAGCCGTGCTCGGCTCCCAGCCGGTCCCACAGGTACTGGGTGGCCAGCGGGCCCTGCAGCCCCAGGGACACGGTGGCCAGGAACAGCAGCGGCTCCACGGCGAGCAGCGGCGGGCGGCACCGGCCGCGGGGCACCGCGGGCTCGGCGGGCGCCGGAGCGGCCATGGCGGCCATGGAGGGGCGGAGGCTCGGCCGGAACGGGACCGGCTCGGCTCCGCCCGGAACGGGACCGACACGGCTCCGCCCGGGATGGGGCTGACACGG
>VZTF01001472.1:309531-372394 GCA_013397755.1 Cnemophilus loriae
CTCCGCTCTGCCCGGGGTGGTTCAGGCTGGGCTCCCTCCTCCGCCCGGGGCAGCCGCGGAGCTTCCCGAGACCCCTCGGCGCTGGCGCTGCAGCGAGCCCGGTGCTCAAGGTGCAGCTCTCAGGGGGTGTTGTTCCACCAAATCATGTAATTGTTGAGGTGAGAAAAGCCCTGTGAGATCATCGAGTCCAGCGTTAACCCAGCACGGCCAAAGCCACCGCTAAACCACGTCCCCAAGTGCCACATCCACACGATCCCTGCAGGGATGAGGACTCCACCACTTGCCTGGGCAGCCTGTGCTAGTGCCCAAACATCCTCTGGGTGAAGAACCTTTTCCTGATATCCAGCCTAAACCCCCTGGCTTCGTGCTGTTCCCTCGGGTCCTGTCCCTGGTCACCAGAGAGGTGAGAACAGCCCCTGCCCCTCCAATGCCCCTCCTGAGGAAACTGCAGAATGCGATGAAGGCTCCCCTCAGTGTTCTCCAGGCTCGACGAACCAAGCAAAACAAAAATCAACGTTTTAGCTGCACTAGGATCAGCAAAATATTGTATTTAGCAATATACGATTACTTCTATTACTTCACAGCTCGTTAGAAAATGCTTCTTTTTATAAAGGACAAAATAACTTATAAACTCAGTTAATAAAGGCAGTTTTGGCTGTGCTTATTCCTGTGAGGTTTGGCCTCCCTCGAAGAGCAGATCAGTAAGCAAAGACCAAGTTGTCCTTTAAATTCAAAGCACGCAATTCAGAGTGTTAGATTAACCCGTTTACATAAACTGAGCAGTTCCAAACTAATGTAAATTGGCATCGCTCCTCTGACACCACCGAGGTGCTCATGGGCCACAGGCAAAGCTTGGACAAGATATAAACCATTGATTTTGCAGTAAAACACTTGGAGAACTCATTTTTAGCGTCTTCGAAAGAATTGTGACTCACACGAGGGTTGGAAACCATCTCCGTGGAGGTGCTGCTTTCAAAGAACAGGCATGATTCTTCAGCTGAGACCCTTCCACGTTGGTGTTTAAACTCCATAAATGAGGCTGCAGCTGGAGGCCAACCTTTGTGTTGCAGAGATGCAAAAACGAGGTGTTCTTTTAGATTTCCACTGCAACCTTAGGGCATAAGAGTAAAAAGCAGAAAAATGACCTCGCTGTTGGCTGCTTTTGTCACTGCACCTTGTCAGGCGGTAATTAAACATTCGATGGATGCAAGATGTGGGGGAATAGAATTAATCTGAAAGCTCTTTCTCGTTCTTTTTGTGCCGAGGGTGACATGCTAAAGCTCGGGGTTGGCACTAAGAAACGCGATGCTGTTCGTTGTGAGCAATATGCCCAAGTCCAGATTGCAAATCTGGAGCTGAAGCCTTGCTGGTTTTCCATCATTAGCACATTCCTGAGAGAAAACAAGCCCTGGCAGAAAAGGGATGAGAGGAAGAAATAGCAGAAGCTTTTTACAGAGCTGATGTAGATAACAGAGCTGACATCAGATAACCTAATGGATGTAATTCCCTTTGGCTCACTCTGCTTGAGTAAGCTGTAAACAGCACCGAGATGATTTATATCAGTAAAATGGAAATGTTATCATCATTAACTGAGGGCTGTACTTGGATGAGCTAACAAACGAAGCCATCAACGTGGCATTAACAAGAAATACCCTTTGAACTTCGGATGTTTAGTACTGTGCCTGTAAATTTATAGGATCTAGTGATTCACAGCTTGTATTTTGGAATTTTCCTGCAACTGAGATAGGAATCACTGGTAATTTCCCTGTAGCACCTTTTCTTCTTAATTTTTTTCTCTCCCAATACACCCTGCAAGTTCCCAAAGTGCCTATAAACCTGCAAGATCAAAAATGTGGAAAAAAGAAATAAAAAGCAGCCCAGCATCTGCAAAGGGATGCCCTGTAGCCAAGTCTTTCCCAACCCACCAAGACCCAAAGTAAGAACTGTCAGTCCCTTTCTGTGTGGGGTCTTGATGTGGCACCTGGTGACAGCAGCTCTGCCCAGTGGGTTTTGCTACCCGAACTGAATTTCTCAGTGAGCACAGGGATGTTTATATAACATTTTGCACCGGTGTTTCTAATCCCTGTGTTTGAGCGTTACAGATGTAGATGTCGTTTTCAGTGTTCCCACGTGTTTTTTTGAAAATTGAAATAATTTTTTGACCTGTTTTGGAGGGAGCAGTTTCCCTTTTTTTTTTTATGGGAGGAATTGCAGTACCTATTCAAAGAGGGCATTATTAGACACCAAATTATTATTATTCCTTTTTGAAAGCGCAGGTCATTCCAGGATGCTTTTAAAAACCCACTTGCCCTACAAGGAGTTAATTCTCTAGTGGATTTATCACCTTTCTGAAAGATTCTCTTGAAAAAGTTTCTGCTCTGACACTCTTTGGCTGTCCCCTCCCTTCTTTGTTCTCTTCCTTCTTTCTCCGATTACAGTTCCAAAAACAACACCCAATCTCCCGAGGTCAATGGTTAATATTCCCTGGTGTTTATATAGGCTCCAAGCAACTGATTCCAGGCCGTTCAGCACTGGGCTAGCTCCAGCACCATGGCTTTCTCCTGGAAGGCGCTGCTGGCCTGCAGGAAATACCTCATCATAGTCTTGGTGCCCCTCGTGTTCCTCCCTCTGCCTCTGGTTGTGTCTACCAAGGTAAGAAATCTTAAAATTCAATTTAAAAGCCCC
Organism: Cnemophilus loriae; assembly: GCA_013397755.1. Taxonomy (NCBI): domain Eukaryota; kingdom Metazoa; phylum Chordata; class Aves; order Passeriformes; family Corvidae; genus Cnemophilus; species Cnemophilus loriae. The sequence continues at coordinate 312,217 of VZTF01001472.1, forward strand.
TGCGCCTCAGAGCTGCTCCTTTCAAGGGCGAAGAGGTTCTTTCTCACAGCACCTGCATCTACTGCTTGGAGAGCTCCTTCTGTCCTCAGCACATTGGGGCAATATAAAAGAAGTGGGGAATAGATGGATGAGCAGCTCCATCTGTGATTGCATCTTCTAGAGGAACACTCGGTGACTTCAGATTTTGTGACTCTTGCTTTGCATCTGGCTGATTTAGAAAAGGAGTTTCTGTGCTGAAGATTATAGGTGTGAACCTAAAGCTCAAATTTAATCCCTCTTTTCATTTTCTAACAGTGTCCAGTCCATGTTATGTCCGTCTTATTTTATTTTTTTCCTTGTTGTCACTGCCGCTTAGAAGAGGCATTTTTAGACAGACAAGACATTCTGATACGTAAGGGAAAATACCATGCATTTCAGTTTTGTTTTAGCATATTTCTGTAAGAATCTTCCCAAACAAGGATTTTAAATTTAAAACACCGAGTTCTGGAAGACACCTGGCTTAGGGTTCCTTCAGGAAAAGCTGACGACGGGGAGCTGTAGTATCTGGGCAGGTATTTGTGGCACATTTAAAGAGAGAGCTGAGAGCTGACAGACTCCCAGTCTTCTGCTGCCTCTTCACTGTTTCTTGCACTCCCAACCTCTTCATGCAGAAAGATCTGATCTCTGCTCACTTATTTCATCCTCTGCACCACGAAATAGCTCGTCCCAAACTGCCCCTCCTGTCACCTCTCTTTGGACACCAAGCCCTAACTCTTCCCTCTGGTCTCAGCCTCCCGATCCCTGCTGACTCCCAGTTTAAAGACTCCTTCTCCAAGCTTCCTTCTCCACCTCCCCAACTCTTCCCTGCCTGTCCCAAAGCTCTGTCTTCCTCACAGCTCTGAGATATCAGAGTTTGGGATGAGAGCACCAGCGGCACAGGCTGGAGCTGCGATGTGGCAGCTGGTCAGGTGTGGTCTCATTCCGTCACTAGGTAAATAAAATAGTTTAAATTATTACTTAAAAGCTCGCTAGGAAGGGTTAAAAAAAAAGAAAAAGTACCTTTTTTATTTGCTAGTTAACTTTCTGTAGGCAAAGGAGTTACTGGAGTGAAAAGAGATCAGCATCAGGAAAGTTCTAAGGAGCCAGAGAGAGATTATTTTTTTTTTTGTCCTGCGGCCACGAGTTCAAGCTCACTTGCTGGAGGCATTGTTACATACAGTGAGTCCTTGGAGCTGCCCGTGGAATGATCTGGCAGTCTTGGTTCAGTTCCTCTTCGAAAATTACTCTCTCTGGTTTCTAGACAGTCGCCAACAAAACAAGAATTGGAAACGTCCTCGATTTTTCCCTTTGCGACTTAAGGAAACCTTTAAGAAGGTTTTTTTTTGGGGGGTTAAAATTGCGCACTGTGCCACTGCTGAGCAGGAAAAGCTGGTGCCTCTGCACGCAGTGGTGTGAGCCAGCAGCTACAGGGTGGAATTTCACATTTTTTCTATTCTGTTGATCTATTAACCTGCCCCATAATGACATAGCACTGGACACTGAGCTATTATAATTGAGAGCAAACAATGCTAAAAATCTTGCTTAAAGGCAGACGAATGTCCTTACAGGATGGCTGGCTTTGGGAAAAGCCTTTCTCCAGCTTTTACGGAGAGCCCCTTCACAGCAGGATGGAAGATGATGGCACTGTGCCTATGAGTTACATCCCAAGGCTCTGCTGGGATCTCTCAAAAGGCACCCATCTGTGTCTTTCAGTAATAAAAGTGGAGAAAAAGGATTGTCAAAATGGCAAATTGCTCTCAGTGATCAGTGGGATGAATAATTAAGGTTCTTAATGCTCTCATTCAAAAATAAGGCTCAAAAAGGAATATATTCGTATCTTTGGGAATCTCTTTCAGATTTACTTCTTCAGCCTGGCTGCTTTGGTAGTTCACACCTAGACTGCTGTCTTCTTCTTTCCTCCAGGCTGCTCATCTCCCTGCTCATCCTTTCCCTTCAGCAGCTCTGTAAGCTCCACACCACATCCAGAATTCCCGAGCGTGTTCCAAAGCATCCCAAATTCAATCGTGCCACCCATTATTCCAGCTCCTTGGTTTAATCCTCTGTAATCCAGCCTCAAAAAGCATCACTACAGTTTCATTCATACTGACCAGTATATTTTAGTGGACATCCTTCGTCCAAGGGTTTCTTCCTTTGGATTTGGTGTCTCCCATTATTGTGCGAGTTCCAAAATGAGGAAGACACCAAAACCTCCAATATTACTTCTTCTTGTTTCTTCCTCAGCCCAACCAAATGCCACTGTTGTGACAAGTAATTTTGAATCTTTTCAGTGTACAGGCACTGACTTAAACTATTTTACACTAAATTTGGAGTGGTTGTCCAAAGCAGAATTAATCAGTGTTTTCTCAGAAGAGGAGTGATGTGAAGTAGGAGATCTCACTTTCCTCAACCAAACAAGACAATGTCAGTGGAAGCTGAAATGATCTGTGACCAGTCTGCCAGGGAGCCTTTCAAAGTCTCTACTAAGCTAAAAATCCAGTGAAAAGTTATAAAAGTGTTTACAGTACAAGGAGTCGAGGCTGTTGAAATTAGCTGTGGTTCACCTGGGCCATGACCTGAAGCCCACGTGGGAACAGGTGGAGAAGCCTTGACTGGATCGATAACAAATTCTACAACTCAAGGACATAAATACGGAATATAACACCATCAGCACAATCAAGAACCCTGTTCAGTGATTGCCAGTCCCTTATCATGAAAGGTACAAAGTCATTGATTTCTTTCCTTTCCTCAGGATTTTACCCCTGCTGAAGGCCTCATCTTCTCAGAGTTCTGGCGAGATTGCTGCACAGTTTGTCATTTAATTAGGCTCTGCATAGGTCAGAGGCTAGATGGGAGAGAAGCACAGGAAATAACCTTCTGTCTAATCCCTTTATCAGGCAGTGAATAATTATGAGGCCTTGGCTTCTCGAAAAGCCCTGGGTTCGATGTTCAGCGTGTTCTGATTGCATGTCCCCTTCCCCTGGCAGGAGGCAGTGTGTGGCTATGTGATCATAGTGATGGCTCTTTACTGGTGCACAGAAGCCCTGCCTTTGGCTGTCACAGCCCTCCTGCCCGTCCTGCTGTTCCCACTAACGAATATCATGGATTCAACCACGGTAAGAGATCTTGCTCCATGTGTTAATTGGCCAGCTACTTTTGTTCTGGGATTGTTCCCCAGGATTGTGTTATTATCATCATCATCATCATCATAATCGTTATATTTATATTATTGATAGTATTATTATTTTATTTTAACATCATCATCATCATCATCATCTTATTATTATTATTATTTTATATTATTATTATTTGTTGTTATTATTATTATTATTATTATTATTATTATTATTATTATTATTATTATTATTATTCTCTGTCTTCTCCATGGACTAGAACTCGCACGAGCCCAGAGCAAGCTCTGGGTGGAGCTGCTAATCTGAAATCAAAGCAAATTCCCCATTCAGATACAACCCGGGGTTACTCCCTGCTAATGCCTTTGGAATAACCTCCCTCAGAAAATGCCCTCTCCCTTGTGACTCTTGCCTCTCCCTTCTCCCACCTCACAGGTCTGTCAGGAATACCTGAAGGACTCAAATATGCTCTTTTTGGGGGGCCTGATGATGGCCATCGCCATCGAGAAGTGGAACCTGCACAAGCGAGTGGCTCTGAATGTCCTGCTCTTGACTGGTGTCAGACCAGCCCTGTGAGTAACAGCGGTGGAAGTGCTGTGGGATGAAGGATTTTATGGCATTAGGTCCCATCTCTGATGGGAATCTGCAAATCTTTCCCTGCAAATGCTTTCCTACAGCCCAAGTGAGTTAGTGCCTGAGCAAGCCTCGCAAATGGGGATCCTCTGAGGTGTTACACACCTGGTGTGTCTTTTTTGTTTTTTTTTTTTAATTCCAAAGGGCTTTAGGTGGGGAAATAGCAACAAAGGAATCAATGCTGGAAAGAGAAGGGTGCTGCCAGGCTGGGCCAGGAGCACGGCTTTGGACAATCAGGAAAAAGCACAGCTGGAACACTGAAAACGTGGACTCTCTGCCTGCTGCTGATTGCAAAGAGAAGAGAAAATATGGGGGTGCTTGTTTGGAAAATGACAAATGTTTTCCAGACTAGGACTTTAAGCTATGCACAGGCTACATCACCCTGTTTAATCTGTCTCAGCTCGTAAGAGGGAATACTGAAGGAAATTACAAAGCAATAGAATAAAAATGCATACAAGATAAACCCCTTTTCGTCTGGTACATAATCTACATCTCATCTAAAGAATAATTCTGAGACAAATAACAGAGTAATACTGAAACGAGGATTAGAATTTTAGATGAGTAAGAAGAGAACCTTAAATAATAGAGGTGGGATAAAATAACAAGAGGAGAAAAAAAATATATATCATCTTCCTTATGGCTTAAACTGATTGCCATTTGGGATCAAATTCAGCTTGCAATTCCTCTTCAAAATATATTATAATGCATTAACAGGTGTTATTGAGAAATGTCTTCCTCAGAAGGATGTGGAATAAGCAGGATCTGACTGGAAAAACTGCTTGCTGCAAGCTACCAGCTTCCACTTTCCTAGCCATAAGAATGTAAAAGAACTGGTTGGAAAAGAAAAACTGATGTTAAATCTTAACTGTGTCTCTCACGAAATAAACCAGGGCGGGAGGAAGTGCTGGGTGGGGATTGCTGAGCATTTTCCAAACCCAGCATTTTGTAGCTGACCCTTTGTAACAAAAATGAGGAGCACTGCAGGGCTGAGTTCTGATCCAGCTTTCCCAAACCTTCTCATCGCAGGCTGCTGATGGGTTTCATGGCCGTGACAGCCTTCCTGTCCATGTGGATCAGCAACACGGCCACCACTGCCATGATGCTCCCCATAGCACAGGCAGTGATGGATCAGCTGCACAAGTCAGAAGTCGACGCTGCCACCCCTGGCCAAAGCTCTGAACACACCAACAAAGCCTTTGAGCTAGAGGAAAAGTCATCCGAGAGCTTCCAAGAACCAGAGGAAAAAGGTGAATGGGTTGTGGGTGGTTTTCTCTTCAAGGTGATGGAGGATGGCCTGGTGCTTTCTTCTGCCATAACATTTCCTGGTAAATTCTAAAAGAAGACTGCACCTCAAGCATCCTGACTGCATCACGCAGCACTGATGAGGCTCTGCCATGAACCTGACAAAGTCACAGCGAGCTACTGACTTGGCTGAAGTTAAATCAAAAGTACAAAAAGGTGATAACTACTCAATAAACCGGCAAAAAATGTAGGGGGAAGTTTTTACAGCAGGCTTGCTATTTCCCTGCATATTTATGTTCAATTATTATCTACTCTGTAACTTGTCATATAACAGGGAATTCCCAAGGGACAATTTCTGGCCTATTTCCAGCTGGAAAATTACGGATTAAAATGGTCTTTCTAATCCAAAGGTACACAATCAAGCAACAATATCTCTTTACCAGCTGTCTTGCACTCTCCCCATCTTTGAGGTGATTCCAGGATTTCTGAACATAAATCTCAGTGCCAGCAGACACGTGCTGGTGCAGAACAAGTTCCCTTCAGCCCAGCTCCTCCAACTCTGTTATAAGTCCCTGAATTCTTGCCTCACTCCCCTGCATGTGCAGTTCAGACATCGCCCTCATTCACCAGGAAGTGTCAGCGGGTTCAAATTTTATCACACATTTCAAATTCTCCTCTGAAAAACTGCTCTGTGTCAAGACAACCAGTGAAAGTGGGCAGAAGAGCAAATAATTAACAATGCCAGCCTTAAAATGAGGAACTTTGGTTCCTTCAGCTTTGAATCCATTGTGTCCTAGCCTTGAAATATTGAGTTATGCAGGCCCAAGGCCTTTTCCTGTCCAATACAGCTCCTGCATTTCTTTTGTTCCTTGGGATCTAGGTAATTCTCATGTCCTGACAGTTGAGGAAGAGAGAAAGAAAGATGAAGAGATTGAGAAGAAGCACACGCAATTCTCCAAGGGAATGTCCCTCTGTATTTGTTACTCATCCAGCATTGGAGGGATCGCCACTCTGACTGGGACATCACCAAATCTGGTGCTGCAGGGACAAGTTAACGAGTAAGTCTGGGATTACACACCCACCAAAGTGCATCCCGCTGCCACAGCTGACTCCCAGGCAGCACAGAGAAGGAAAATGTCAGTTTGCTCCCTTTCCCGGGAAGTGAGCTTCTCTTCCTCAATGGGCCCCACAGAACCTCCCCTTTTCTGACTCATTCGTGAAAGACACAGGAGAACGTGGAATTTTGGATGCTAACAGCCACCTACATTTTCCAGCCTCTATCGCGGCAATGGCGGCATCATCAACTTTGCCTCCTGGTTCTCCTTCGCCTTCCCCACCAGTCTGTTGCTGCTGATTTTCGCGTGGATTTGGCTGCAGATCCTGTACTTGGGCTTCAAGTGAGTACCCCTGGGCCCCTGCAACCCAGCTGGTGGGGCTGTGGTCAAGGGCTCGTTTAGCACAAGTGACCCTTTAACTGATGAGAAAAATCACACGGCGGGCGACAAAGTCCTCAGTACACCAGGGAGCGGAACGGCACACGCGGTGCCTGTTAAAATTCCGCAAGCTTTTCTTCGAGGAATCTGATCAAACCCCGGCTGAATGTACTCTGAATGTACTCTGTAGATGAAAATAGGAAGCTCTAAGTGCTTATGACCTGTTCTGCAGCATTGCTGTCGTGTCCTAGGAGGTTGCTGTGCTCCAAAGCAAGAAGTTGTTTTCCACTGAGAGCTGGTAAATGCCTTTGTGAGCGCAGGGTTGCTTCAGACCTAGAGGATTAGTTCTGTGCTGGTTCTGGTGCAGATCTCCCCACACAGCCAGCCTGCATTGCCTTGCCTGTTTAATACTCAGCCTGTCATGTTTGTATTGTCCCAGCTTCCATTATTTTACGTGGAAAGAGTGCTGTGACACCTGAAATGGTGCTTTCACCTTCAAATTCCTCCTTTAAAATTCTCATTTTCTGTTGTTTTAAGAAGCTTGGCAGCTCTTTTCTTCCTAGTGATCAAACAGCCTCGTCAATCACATTAACATTGTCCTGGTCTAGTGGAAGGTGTCCGTGCCCATGGCAGGGGGTTGGAATGAAATGGAATTTAAGGTCTCTTCCAACACAAACCATTCTGTGATTCTGTAATTTTTTTTCCTCATGTGCCCAGATATCTCACTTCTTTACATTTAAATAATGAGCTTTAAGGGGCAGGAAGTTTTTTCTGATCATCTTGTCAGGACATGCAGTTTCTACTCACCGTGGTTGCCGATTATAATATATTTAATTTCAATACTCTTATATAAATACATATAAAGACATTAAGACTGAGTATAAAATTTGGATTCTTAACTCTGAGGGTATCTGGCAAATTTATCTGATATTTCTCATCCATTTTCTTCCAGTTTTAAGAAGAATTTTGGTTGTGGTGCCAGTCCTGCCACCAAGGCTAAGGAGAAAGAGGCCTATCAAATCATCAAGGACGAGAGCAAGAAACTGGGCAAAATGAAATTTGCAGAAATAGAAGTTTTGATCCTCTTCATTCTCCTGGTGCTGCTGTGGTTCACAAGAGAACCTGGGTTCATCCCAGGCTGGGCAACAGTTCTCTTCAACAAAGACGATATAAGGTACTGGCACTCCTCCTCCTCCTCGCTGAATAAGAATGAAATAGGCTGGGTTTTATCCAGCTGAAAACACAGCTGGATATCTAATATCTAAAATATCTGACTGCTCTGTTGCAGCTACGTCACTGATGCTACAGTCGCCCTCTTCGTTTCACTTTTGCTCTTCATCCTCCCTTCTGGCTTTTCCAACCAGGACAGAGACAAAGAGCAAACAGGTGAGTCACTGAAGCACCAAAAATCCGCTGTCTGAATAGGTATGTGGGGAATGATCACATTTTAGGTTTACGAAGGAAATTTCAAATATGAAATAAGACTTCAAACTGCTCTTCCAGCTGTGTGCTTTAGGTTAGGCAAAGCACATATCCCATAAAAGTTCTCTCTTTCTCGTCATTTCACTGATTAGGAAACTCTTATCCCAGCAGTGTCCCTGCCCCTGTCGTGCACATTTGTAAAGGATTCCAAGGCTGGAATCTTCAGGAGGGAATACATGACTTAACAGAAACACACAGAGTTGTTGCCACGCCTTTAACTCACCCTTCCCTGCCTCCTCCTGTGCTTCTTGGAGCAGCTACGGATCATTCATTAGAGCTTTTGCAAGTCAAGTTTTAAAACCTTTGTTGATGGTGCTCCCAGCATTTGCTTCGGGAGGTAATTCCCGAGCTTGCTGACAGAAGGGATTCCTGACGTTCAGACCGAGCTCACCTCCCACCGAGAAGTTCTGCTTTCTTTGGAGAGTGTACCGTGGCTTTACACAATCTTTTTTGGGTTCCAGGGGGCAGGGCAGGGTTCCAGCCACCTGCGCCGCTCCTGGACTGGAAACTGGTTCAGCAGAAGATGCCTTGGAACATCGTGTTCCTGCTGGGAGGTGGCTTTGCCGTGGCCAAAGGCAGTGAGGTAACAATTCCTCGGCTCACCTGGGGTTTGGCTCTTCCTGGGTGGTTTCTTTTCCATCTCGCTCTTCGTGCTGTCCCAGGACACAAGAGGGCACACTGGGAGCATCCTTGGAGTCCTGGGATCAGGACAAGTCCTCGTTGTTCCCCGTGCAATGGGGTGGCACCGCCAATCGGGGCAGCACAGTTAACTGTGCTTCTGGAAAAGCGGCTGATTGAGAAACTGCCCCGACACATTAAAGGTTCTTTTGAATAAAAAGTAATTGATGCAACCAGAGTGAGGAGATCTTGTACCCAGGAGGGGTCTCCAAAGTATTTCCGACCAAGGATTTATGGAAATAGGATTGAAATTAAACTGTTAGAAGAGAAGTTTAGAGCTTGCTAGAGAAACTTCAGGAGGAGATAAAAACATCTTCAGGAATCTGCCAGGAGTCAAGTGCTGCACGTTATTTTTCAGTAATGATTTAAGTGATGGAACAGACAATCCGTTTATTAAACCTAGGGACAACAAAGAAATTCTAAAAGGCTTCAAGTGCCTGGAGATACTAGTTTAGAATTCAAAGATCAAAATTAAAATGTAAAAGTACATGTTTGAAAAAGGAAATATTTAAGAAATCACATTAATTTATTCTAGAATAAATAATCGAATACGTAAGAGCTGCTGCAGAAAGCCCAGAATGACAGGGAGGATGCTGCTGCTTCCCAGTGACTGACAAGGATGAAGGGTGTGAAAAGCTTCAGACAGTTATCAAGATCTCAGACAACGTGATGAAATGACATTTAGTCCCTACAGCACCTGATAAGATATATATAAAAGTATTTTAGGAAATTAATTCAAATACCATTGCTTACATTAAAAAAAAAAAAAGCACCTCAAGTATTGATCATGTACAAGTAATGATCTGAACAGAGAAATAATTATTTGCTGTTAATGATGCACTATAAATGCAGTATCTCCTACTTTCCAACTCCTTGGAAGGGAAATAATGCTTATTTTTGTTTAACCTACTGAACAACCCTGTCTGTGAGCACTGGCTCTGCTTTTCTGCAGACAGAAGCTTGCACGAGAACTGCTCTGAGAAGGGAGGGCTCAGTTGGCACGAGAACTGCAACAGGACAGTGATGTGGCTCTTCCCTCTCCAACCTGGCACTGCTCTTTGCTCTGCTGCAGGAATCTGGTCTGTCTGAGTGGCTGGGCGCCCAGCTGACCCCTCTGGAGAACATCCCTGCCCCTGCCATTGCCTTCATCTTGTGTCTCCTCGTCGCCACCTTCACCGAGTGCACCAGCAACGTGGCCACCACCACCCTCTTCCTCCCCATTGTGGCTTCGATGGTGAGTCCCAGCATTTCAAAAGGCTCTTACAAGGACAGTTCTCAGCTTCTCAGCTGTCTGACAAAGCCAAGTGCTGGTTCCTGTGTCCCGTCAGGGGTACAAGACTTAAAACAAAATTATGTGTGTGCACATACAAACGCACACCGTGCTTAGTTCAACCTTTCTGAAATCATTGCTGGTGAGAAGCAAAGGGATTAAATTCACTGGCATATTAGACTTCGCCTTCTGGCCTAAACATGAGGTCACTGCCAGCTGTACTTGTTTTTTCCAATTTGTTCTGCACGGAGACAGCACCATTTGCTTCCCTGCAACATTCCATGACTGTATTTCACCCCCACCACCAGCCTTCCAGAAGTCTCTGAAGGTGATAGCGTGACCTGATTCAGACTGCTGCATTTCCACAGGAGATTCCTGTTGCTGGGGTAGGCAGAGTTCTGCAAACTGAAAAGCTGGTTCCAGATAGAAGCTGGAATGAGCTCCTCCAAAATCTTTCTGCATAGGCCACAGACTCCAGCCAGCCCCTAAACCAAAGCTCTCGCCCTCAGAGCTTCACCTGCCTCCCCTGATAATTTAATTTGGTTCTTAACCAATTTGAAGCCAGGGTTTAGAGCTGAATATAACCATTATTTATCCATTTATACGGCAGCAACACAAAGCCCTGACCACAAAACCAGTTCTTGCATTTGCTGCATAAAGACACTGGAAGTGTCTTAAACGGCACCAAAATATGAGTGGCTGCAGTGTTTGGGGAAGAAGGAGGCTTCTGACACGGACAAATAGAATCTTTTTTTCTGCCAGAAGGTTTCTGTGCATTTCTGGGTATCAAAACCACCACCTCTGCTCTCTTTTCGTGCACAGGCTGAAGCGATTTGCCTCAACCCTCTCTACGTCATGCTGCCCTGCACAGTCTCTGCATCGCTGGCCTTCATGCTCCCCGTGGCAACTCCTCCCAATGCCATTGCCTTCTCCTATGGGCAGCTCAAGGTTATTGATATGGTGAGAAAAAAAAAACCAAACCAACACTTTCTTTCCAGAATTTTCACCCCCGGGGTTTGATCTTTCCTTTTTCTAGTGCTGGTTCTTCTTGGGGCAGCGTTAGAAAAGTCAGCGTGCCCGGCTTGTGTCAAGTGGAAGGAAGACGTGTGCATTCATGAAGGCTCACACTGTCTCTGATACACTCTGAGAATCTTATTAAGGCGCTGTCGAGCTTTTAAAGAACAGCCAGGGCCTCTTGAAGATTTTATAAGAAGAGCTGTCAATGTCTAACTGCTTGAGAAGCCCAAATGTAGAGCATGAGGGTGCCAAAGAGCCCTGTCACCTGGGCAGTCCTTCTGCAGGGACAGGGAACAGCCTGGCACATCTCACTGGGTGCCCTGATGCCTCAGGAAATCACTAAAGAAACAGGGACAGCAGTGCCATGTCTCTTGATAACTTCCCTAACTTATAACTGATCCAAGGAGAAACCCAAAGTACCATTAGAGAGAAATACCAGGTCAGAAAAGAAGTGGATTGAAAGGATTTCAGGACTTCTAGTTTTAAGAGTTTTATCCAATGGAAACCTTTCCCTTTATACGAATTATATTTGTGAAGAAAACCAACTTAAATATAATTTGGCGGAGGTGTGAAAGAAAGGCCAAAGAGAAAATCAAACCACACGAACAATCCTAACCATCAAGGAAGGAAAAAAAAGCGCTCAGGGCTGCTAACAACCCTTCTCTTTTATAATTCTAGGCCAAAGCTGGGTTTGTGCTCAACGTTGCGGGAGTTCTGATCATAACTCTCGCCCTCAACACCTGGACTTCATCCTTGTTCCAACTGCAAACGTTCCCATCGTGGGCAAACAAGACAGGGACCTGCCTGTGAGGCGGGGAGGAGACAGAGGCACGCCTGTTCCTGTCAGAGCTGCAGGAGAGCAGCACCATCACCTGCAGAGGCAGTGGTTTACAGGCAGCCTGTTCCCTGGAAAAGGACGAGCAAAATCCTCCCGTTGCTAATAGCAATAAAATTGCCCAGTTGCTGTTCAGTTTTGTCACCCCAGCAGGAGGACGAGGTGACTTTTGGCTTTGCAGCCCTCCCACCTTTAGATTTTCTGCCTCTGCAGGTGTGTGTTTTCCCCCCAGTGCTTTTCCAGTTAAGTCTGAAATCTGCAGCGAGAAAAAAAAAAAGAGAGGTGTGTGAATACATGAAAGGAAAGAGAGATTCTGATTTCCTGATTTCATGCACAGATCTGTGCTGCCACAACTCTCCACCTGTAAATGTGTATGTGTTCAAGGTGTACATGATCGTTCTATGTTCTGTGGGCACTGACAGCAAGGTTTGTGTTGTGTAATTACAGAAAAATCCCTGTCAGCCCATCCTGTCTTGAAATATATTTATTTGCAGTCCCCTTGTTAGGAATGGAAAAGATTATATTTCCTCCCAGAACATCCACCCCATTGTTATTTATGTCAGATTATAGCCTACAAGGTCATAATAAAACCTTTCCTTGAGAAGGAAAGAATCCCTGTGTCCTCAGATATATATGATTGAATTAAAGATTTTTTTTTTCATGTACATCTGTGTTCTGGAGTTTATTTTTTTATTATATATCACTGCTTCTGTCTTCCAGATATCAGCTGCTTGTCTGTGTGCTTACTTAGAATACTTTAAATAGTCAGAGAAATCAGCATAGTTGATTTTCTCTTATCTTTAAAGTAGCAATTATGTTGTTATTATTACTGAGTCCAATTTTCTTAGAATGTCCAGCCCAAGATTTTCCTTTTTAAAAGCCTGTTATGTAATTTTGTTATGTATCTAATCCCCATTCTGCTGGAGCTGACTTTCAGGAGCAGATAAATTCCTAATGACCAAACTGGCAAGGGAATATCCAAGGGTACTTTGCCAAAACAATCTCTCAGTGCCATAAATGAGGTTGGGTTCACACAGAGCAGTTACTCAACATGTGCCCCTGAAGTTTGCTCTGAAACCTTTGCTCTGTTGTTACCTGCCTAAATTTTGCACAAAGTGCAGTTCTGAAATCCCACTCTGGTGGGATCTCCATGCTGGTTCCATGAGAGTGAAAATGAGGGAATTTCACTCTAAAATAATACGTGCTTTTCAAAATCTTTCTTCTTTCTTTCTCTGTCCTGATTACTGGGAGACAAGGATGGTGTGCAGTGTAATTGGGACTCATAAAATATCAGAATTCACTGACTTGAATTTTCTTTCCAGTTCCAAATATCCAGATAATTCTGGTGTCTGCTACTCATTGATCCCTCGGTGCTGATGGTTCCACTGGCTGTGGAAATCACTGTCTCGGAAAGAACAGCCTGGTTTTAACCCTCCAGAGGCTTTGACGGAGTTTTAATTTGATGTGAGACAGAGATCCAGCAGAATATCCACAGCTCCAGAAGGAAAGGCGTTCATTCTCTGTTGCTAATGAGCTCCTGGGTAACTGATTTCAATCACATAATGACTTGCTCAGGCCACTGCTAAACCACTCTCCTTTCCCTTCGCGTTTACCTCTATCGAATAACACCCAAACCTCTCTAAATATTTTCATTACCCTGCTCACCCTCTGTCTGGGGACCTAAAAATGACAAACTGGAGCAGATGATTTGCTGAGAGCCTCTCCCTTCTCCCTGCCTTTGTCTCCAGCATCAGGGCAGTGTGCTCTGCTTTTGTTTGCTTTGTGTTTTCTTTGAAATACTCGCGCAGACTTTACATGTCCTCCTAAATTACTGCTTAGCTCAGCAGGGAAGGTGGAATTCTTATAACATTTCCCGTCGGCCTCCCCTTCCAGGCCTTTTTAAAACCGTGTTATGGTTCTTTGAAGTCTTTTCTATTAGTCTACATTATTCAGAGGCTGTGGTGTGTGCATAAAGTACCTGCAGGAGCACAGGTGCAATCTTCATGCCAATCTCGAGAAGAAAGGAGGGAGACATCAAGTGGTAAAGAGTGTCATGGGGCCAATGCATTAATGCTGGGTGTTCCACGTTCGTTAACGTGGGTGAGCACAGATTTACCGGGGAATATCTGCAGTGGAAGTTACTCAGAGGGTGTACAAACACCCAAATTCCAGAAAAAAATAGGGGTGGGAAGCTGGAGGAAGAGAAGAGAGAAGAGAAGAGAAGAGAAGAGAAGAGAAGAGAAGAGAAGAGAAGAGAAGAGAAGAACAAACCAGGACACAAAGAGAACTGAGGATTTCATGACCAGTTTCCACCCTGCAGTGATGGTGGCACTGGGCAGTTTATTGCCTTGGGTGTGTCTGAGCTCAGGACCAGCCAAGGTACAGCTAAATATAGTGTACTTGTGCAAAAACCAGTAACACTATTAAAAAATTTTCATAATTTTCTAAGCAAAGCAGGTAGAAAGTGTTTCTAAGCCCCATTATTACCCGGATCACCTTTGAAGGGTGGCTCCCCATTATGTTTCCAGATATTGCCCTCAAGGAGTGGCTCTACTTCCCATTGTGCGATCGAATTTCACAATCTGCTGTGAAACTGCCGGCTCAGCACCTGCCGTGCTTAGCTGGGACTCCCGAAGCAGCTCCTCACCTCGGAGCCGACACTTTGCTTTCCATAAAGTGATGGATTTGGGGACGAGGAGGGGACGTGCGTCTTTTTTTTTTTTTCTCGGCCTAAAAAGCGCTCGGCAAAAGCACGAAATGCGGGTTCCCCACGGCGCGCGAGTGGGTGACTCGGAGCCGCTCCTGCGTTCTCCCTGGAGTTACGGAGCTGTCCTGCCTTGCCTCGCACACACGCAGCTTCTGCAGGCACGCACACGCTCTCCGAGGCAGCGGGGAGGCCTTGCCCCGGTGAGCACACACGTTTCCGTGGCCGCACCACGTAAAAGATGATGGTTTCTGGGCAGGCTCCTGAAAAAAGAATCGCTTCCATTCGGGAAAGGCACCTGGCCGTAAACACCTCGGCAGCAATTTGCAAAGAGGCACGGGAGTGATGCAAGGGTCACTGAAATCATAAACAGACTTACCAGGACACATGGCAATTTGAAAGCTGAAGCAGGGTGAAGCCAGCACATCTTTCTAATCCTCAAATGGGTTTGGAGAAACCAAAAATTTGCTCCCAGTCACTTAAGAGGTATTAAAATGTTGTCGTACAGGACTGACATCTTGAAATATGTCCAGGCCTTACAAATTAATTCCTAAACTTTCATTAAAAAAAAAAAAAAATTAAGAAAAAAACCTCAAAAACTTTTAAGCACACCTTATCATAAAAAGGACACGAAACAATTCTCAAAAAGGTGAAAATTATTTTCAGCAAACCAACAGAAACATAAGGTTCTGTGTTTTACTCAGTAATTAGCAGCATGTAGATAACTATGGACCTTTTTCCAGGAGCTGTAAAAGCAGTTCCACTTGTGTCCTTGAGGAAATTCCTCCCTTGGATAACTATAGCTCGTTGGCAGCAGTGTGCATCTCCAACCCTCTCTCTGTTTGGTTTATTTTATTTTAGGAATACAGCTCCCCGCTCTCAATTAGCCCATTTAGATTTTCTGCAAAGGCAGAAACAGAGTTTAAACCCCCTGCAATGATGAATAACCAAGGAACAGAAAGCAGAAACACGAGGACTTTAGAAATGCATAACTTGAAATCATCCAGGAATTCCACAACCCTCAATTATTTTTTTTTCTTTTTTTATCTTTTTTTTTTTTTTTGGTTTTTTTTTTCCCCAACATGGGGCCAATAAAACTATTTACAACTTGATTCACTGAACTTTATGGCTTGAGTTAGTAATGACCAAGGTGCCAAAGTCTGGAAATGAAGTAGTTTGAATGTACTAATCACCTGGTGTCCAAACTAACAACTGTTTAATAGAACTTAATCACTACTGTCAATGCTGCGTATTTTCTCCTATTAAGGGAATATTTAGTATTATTTATCCTTTAATCATATTAACACACCGAAACCATCCAGGTGCCATCCGGGAGGTGCAGGTTCCCTCCCCACGTGTCACCTGCTGGCTGCAGACACTGCACCAGGGCATGCCCAGGGTCCCCAAATCCAGGCCAAGCATCTGGTCTGGTGTTGAGTTTCCTTGGAAAACTCCCTTAAAGAGCTGAGGAATGGAACAAGGGAACGCTTTTCAAAAGCAACGCAGGGCAGCAGAGTTGAAAAATTAATAAAATTTATTAAAATTATCCAAAAGGAAAAAAACCCAAAACAACAAAGTACAATCTAACTTGAAAATAGAGAAGGAACAGAATGATTAATTCAAGGGTTCAACACTTACTTGTTTTTATGAATCAGCCCACATTCAACTGCTTCAAGGCTCAGATGTTGGATGCCTGTGCGAGGTATTTGTGATCTAACAATTAATCACAGCTACTTTTAGTTGCCACTGCAACTTGAAATATTAGCTAGAATCAATTAAACCATCAGAAACTTACTCTGCTTCCAATTTATACCATTCAGAGGACTTTGTCCTGCCCACCTAGCAGCACTCCAGGAATTTCCTCACTTCCCTTGATCCCTGTCCAGTCCATGAGGAGCAGAGCAATTCCAAGTTTTCCCCAAACCTGCCACTGGCACCTAGGGCTCTCCATTCTTTGGAAGGGAGTGGACACCCAATTTCAGGATTTCTGCTGATTCTTGTTTCTTTCCACCCAGCACAAGGAGAAGTGGTCAGAGTTGCCCACGAAAATAAAGTACATTAATATGGAATTTCGCACTGTGAGATGAGCGAGGTGTGTGCAGAGTGTTCCAGTTAGCTGGAATGGCACCAGTTTTCCCAGTTGCCTCTCGAGGGGATTTTAGTGAGTACTGGTTAGTCTGGGGCAGCTCAGCGGCTGCAAAAGCAGAGCCACATTTCCCTTTTTTGCTCTAGGACTCTCCTGATGAGACTTGCCAGAAAACTGAAAAAGGATCCTCTTTATTTCTGGCTCATCTGTCACCCGAAGGGAGCCTGAATTTTCCTGCTTGTTCTTACCTCTGGCAATGTCATTCCTGCTACATGAAACGTGCAATCATAAATCACTTGCCTGCACCACAGGTAACACAGCTGGACATTGGCAGCTTCCTCACACCTGTGCTTTTGCTTTTCTCCTCAGACCTCGGCGAGTGGTGGTGTGGAGCTGAGAGCTACAGCTGGCACTGGAGGAACAGCAGTCCCACAAAGATTCCTTGGAAATAATCCAAATAGCCTTTGTGATTCCTTTAGTGTTACGTTTTTATCACCCAGGCTCCGTGGCAGACAGCAACATCACCAGGATTAGTTCTGAGGACTTTCAGGGTGAAGACAGAGCTGTTTCCCACCCCCCCCCAGTTATTGGCAAAAACCAATGACCACAGCCAGAGCTACCTGGACAGCCACAGTAGACTGGGGAGTAGCACAGTAAAAACAAGCACCAATTTCATGCTCATGCATTATCTGTTAATTTAAGGTGCTGGTGGACTACATGGTGCATGGACAAGACAAAAATAAATTTCAGAAATACATTCAGAAAAGGCTGAAGTAGAGCTGCCAGAGGGGCAGGCTCTGACTGAATCCTGGCTCCAGAAACCAAAGCCCTTCTCCCAAGTGAGCACGGGGGGTGTGGAAGTGCAGGAGTTCATAATGTAAGCTTCTGTATTTTGGCAGAGATACCATAAGGGAAAAAAAGAAAAACAAAACAAAACAAAACAAAACATGCAGCTTATTAGCCTAGAAGAAAAATCTTTGGTCTGTTTACACAGTAACCACACACCTGTATGTCAGAAATATGACACAAGTGATGGGGAAAGGGGAGGGGACTGACATCTTTATTTTCCTCTGCACCAGGTGCAGTCAGGGCTGTAATATCTTTCCAGCCACTATTTTGACTCAGTGCCACTGTTGGCCTCCTGTACCTGCCAAACAGCCCCTGCAGGGAATGACTCCAAAACATGCCCATGCTCCCTGCTCCAGCAGGATCCGCTCTTACCTGGAGCCCTGGCGGGTGCAGACACAAGTCAGCCAAATCCTGAACCCATCCTAGCACAGCTGCAGGTCCTGAAAGTCACAGAAAGACAAAAACACTCAATTTTGTGCTGAATTATTGCATCGATTCATTTTTCTTACAGGACGTACCTAATTTTCTGGTGCTGCCAGTTTGTGTCCCATTTTTACGTGGCATTAAGGAAACTTGTCCTGTCACAATAAAACATCAGGGTAGGGGACAGAGCTGAGGAGTGTCCCACCTCTTTAACTCCTCAAACCAAAGTACAGTTCAGTAAAATCCATTTCCATTAACTGTAGCAAATTCATGTGTCTGGTTTTACTGAATATGATTGTTTGATATTCCTGGGCAAATGGAGAAGAAAAAAGGGGTACATATGAAAAGAATAAATTAAATTTTATCAGAATAAATTTCTTTTTGTCACGAGAACAACTGAAAAAGTTGTTTTATGTTTGTTAAGGCAGCAGCTGTGTGAGTAATCACAAGGTAGCTCCTACTGCAATACTGATGGAATCCAAACATGGAATCGTGGAATTGTTAAGGTTGGCAAAGACCTTGAGGATCACCGATCCCAGCCATTAACCCAGCACTGCCAAAGCCACCGCTAACCCATGTCCCCGGGTGCCACACATCTGTTAAACCCCCAGGGATGGTGGCTCCACCGCTGACGGCCCTTTCGGTGAAGACATCTTTCCTGAGATCCAATCTTCCTGAGGCTGCAGCCAACCCCCTCACCCAGACCACTGATGCAGATATGAAGCAGGACTGGCCCCAGCCCTGAGCCCGGGGGGCAGCACTGGTGACCAGCCCCAGCTGGGTGTGATTCCAGCCACCACCATTCCCTGGGCTCCAGCCAGTGCTTGACCAACAGTGCACCCGTCCAAGCCGTGAGCAGCCGGTTTCCCCGGGAGAATCCTGTGGGAAGTGGTGTCAGAGCCTTTCCTAAAGTCCAGGCAGGCACATCCCAGCCTCTCCCTCACCCTCGGAGCGGGTGACCCTGTCCCGGGTGGAGATCAGATTGGTCGGGCAGGACCTGCCTCTCGTGGACCTGTGCCAGCTGTGCGCGGTCACCGGGCTGTCCCATCCGTGCCACGTGGTGGCATTCCAGGGGCTCTGCTCCACAGCCTGTCCTGGCACTGGGGTCAGGCTGGCAGGGCTGTCATGCCCTGGATTCCCCTTCAGACCCTTCGTGTAGGTGGGTGTCACACTTGCTGACCTCCGGCGAGCTCCAGTCAGCCAGGGCTGCTGCTGAATGATGGAAAGTGGCTCAGGGAGCACTTCCAGCAGCTCCCTCTCTATCCTTGGGTGGATCCAGGCTCTTCCTCATCTGTTGTCACTGTGCTTCCCTCTACATGCAATAAAGGATGGAGAATCTCCTTTGCTCTTCCTTTGTTACTGACACATTTACAGGAACAGTTTTATTGCCTTTTACAGCAGTGGTCAGATTAAGTTCTGGCTGGACTTTGGCCCTTCTAATTTTTGTCAGTTGGGCTATTGAAACCATCAGTGAATAAATCAGATTTATTTCTCTATTGCTTTTGAACTCACTTCTTCTCTTTAGTAACAGTGTGACATGAAATCATCCAGGATTTACTGGATAATCAATGTGAAACTGTTTGAAGAAAGTGCCTTTTGCCACGCAGTACCAGGACAGTGCAAAATGACACGATTTGTCATGGAATCATGGAGTGTTTGGGGCTAAAACCATTAAAAACCATCTCGTTCCAACACCCTGCCACGGGCAGGAACACCTTTCACTAGATGAGGTTGCTCAGAGTTTTATAAACTGCTCTGTGCAGGTAGGAGTGGGTGGAACTGGACTGGGCTGCTCGAGAGGGATATTATGGTATTGCACTAGCACAGAGTATTTATATCGTTTTTATTTCTTTAATCTGACTGCGTGCAACCCCACGGAGCAGAGAAAGTCAAGTCTCTGTGTCCAGGAACCCAGATCTTCATTGAGAAAGGGGTATTTCATGTTCTTAGGCAGTGATTAATGTGAACTCTGGGTTAGAGTTTATAAATATGATGAGTCTTTAATTTGCACAACAAGTAGAGGAATAAAGATTAGAGGAAAGGGCTTGAGAGGGAGGGAGAGGAACCTCCATATCTAACCTAGGCTGCTAACACACTCTAATTACAATTGGTCTCATGACAAAATCTTTCAGGAGTCAGGATGTTTCGACTTAAGATTTAAGAATAACCAGTACACCACATTAGTGCAAAGAATTATCCAACACATACAGCAGCAGAGCACCTGGTTTTCCTTTAAATCTTACTCAGGTTATTTTTTTCATCATGAAAGAGGTACCTGCATCTTTGGCAGTTGTAAAAATACCATGTATGGCACCACCTGCCAGACTAATAACAATAATTAGAAATGTAATAAACTGTTCATTGGCAAGGGAACAAATTGTCTTATCCTTTGAAAGTCACACTGGCCCGAGGCAATTCCTCACAGACATTCGCCACTGATGTCACAAGAGCCGGAGCGAAAAGCACACAGTGCAGAAAAACAACAGAGGAGGGCAATGAGAAAGGGGGGAGGGAAAAAAAAAAACCAAAAACAAAAAAACCACTGACAAAGACATTTGAGCAATGTGGAGTAGCTGCAGAGTATTCTCATCTCACCGAATAAACCATTAAAAAGTCAGGGCTGACAGAGGGTTGGCAATGGGGGAGGGCTGACCCCGGTGCTTCCCGTGGAGCTTTAGGGACTGGAGCCTGTGGAGAATCACATGCACTCAAAACACTTGTTGTAAGTTGAAACGTTTTTAACTGAATTTAGAATGAAAACCTCAGGGTTGCAATTACTTCCTTTTTATCCTCCTTGAGTCTTTTCACCTTTTGTACGATGATTTTTCACAAGGTAATTAGGATCTTTCACAACGTACTTTGCACTGAATACCTTCTAGAGTAGGTTACTCTGCCTCTTGTATCTCACACACTTAATTTTAAATCTGTCAATCTGAGATCAATACTTCATTCTCACTGAAGCTCCTCTGAGTGCTGAAGCAATCTGGGTTTGGCTGCCAGATAGGAATTAATGGCCTGTTCAGGATTTTTACCTCCCACTATAACTTTCCATTTGAACAGACCACAAGATTTCACGTTGCCTGTTTTCTAACAGCGTGTTTAAAATCATCCTCGGCAATAAAAATGTGGTTTCGTATTTTCACACCCTTATAATGTTTATGCCCCTTCTTCCACGCAGTGTGTTTTAGCTCTAAAAAATCCACCGTCAGCCTCTAAAATACAAAAGACACCCAGAAATCTGTGAGAATTAAATATTTGCCTTCCTCATCCATCTTCTAGACTATAAGAGAACACAGCAACCAGGTCCGTGCTCACAGAGGACTGAAGAGAAGAAAATCAAGTTATAAACGCTGCCTAAGCACTTCTTTCTGAGGCTTCTGATGATTTCACAGTCCCAGTAAGTCATCTAGGAGGGGCCCATGCCAGGCAGCAGCCTGCTTTTGTTCTTTGCTTTGTACTCAGAAGGGAGGGACGTTGCTGAGGTGCAGCACTCTGGGTATTTACGTGATTCACTCCTTCTTCCATTGAATCATTTTCTCGTTTCTAAGATAATACCTCTGGGATGATTTCAGTGGCTGTTTGAGGAAGCACAAGGTTTTCGTGTTTTCCACTACTGGGGGTGAAGGTGAAGACGAAGGGGGGATGGTCTAAGAAAGATGGGAAAATGGTTTGGACAGGATAGGGAGAACCTGGGAATTCTGATTATTGACCTGATGGCTCCAAAGTCCCGAACTCAGGAGCTGGGAGGTCAGCTCAAAACCTGACTCCAGCCAGCTATAACTCCCTAACCTTCCTGCTGAACGTGCTGCTTATTTCCCCAAATCCAGGCACTGCTCTAGTCTGGGTCAAATAATTCCTCCCAGGCTGTGTTTGCTTTGTAATTGGTCAGGAAAACCCGAGTGTGTCAGCCCTTCTCAGTGTCCCAGGTCAGCTCTTCCCAGTTCTCTTTTCTGTTTCAAAATCAGCACAATAATGGCTGGTAGGATTTGAGACAACACCTTGGAGGGGTGATATGACACCCCTGTCAGCTTTACCTGGAAATCCTGCAGATATAACTGCGTTCTCTTCACGAGCTCGCAAGAAATTCACGTTTCAGCCTGGTTTAGTGCTTGGGTAGGGCTTGGAATGAGATGATCTTTAGGGTCCCTCCCAACCCAAACCATCCTGGGATTCTGTGATTCGAGAGCTAAATTTGAGTTCTATTCCTAAACCACTTTTTCTTCAACACAACCCAGCTCTGCTGATGCACCAGCTTTGCTCCCACTGATACTTCAGAAAGCTTGGGAAAAAAACCATTCCCTCAGATTCTGTGGAAGTGGAGAAACACAAAAAGGGTGTGCATGTATTGGCACTGGCTGCTCATGGAGCAGTCAGGAACATCCAAGCACACACACTCCAAGAAGGAAAGAAGCCAGACCAGTTGTTCTGGTTATTAGAACATGGTTAAGGGGCCAAAAAAAAAAAAAAAAAAAAAAGAAAGAAGAAGAAGAAACACCAAACCAACACACACACATACACGTTTCTGCCAAGCCAGTTATAAGAAGATAATCATGTGCTAGCCTAAGCCTCTGGCAGGAGTAAAACACTGTTAGCTGTCTTCTAGCTGGCTAAATATTAATCATCCCGTTTAGAACCAATCATGTCACTCACTGGAGAGAAACTTGGTTAAAGGTTGTGGTACCAAGAGGGTTTCGTGTTCCATCTCTAGCTGAAGGATTCCTTGGCTTCTACAGAAAATACATTGAGCAAATCCAGAGGAATATTCCTAAATTCATCAATTTTTTGAAAGGGATTTAGGAGGTTCTGCAAGCTGAGGATGTGGAGGGACACCCCAGCAATTCAAATAAGATTCTGTTCTGCTGCTGTAAAGGAACAGTGCCAGAGCACAGTGTTTCATCCTGGGCTGTGAAGTGCAGTGAGCTGCAAACATTTTCATCTGAACCACCAAGCAACATCTTATTCACGAACTAATTCTGCTTCTGGGCTCTGCCACAGCTCCAGAAATGATGCTGCATGTTCACCACAGAGCATCAGCAAGGAGGAACAGAAAGAAAACCCCCAAGAACTAACAGTTGCACATTACTGGGGGAAGGTGTGGGTTATTCAACACCTCTGAAATCACCACTCAGCCTAAAATAAATGGAAAATAAAAAGAGCAGGCAGCAAGCCTTAGAAGCAACAGAATGAAGTCATGGATGAGTGATCATTTCCCTGCTCATGCCTGAGCACTAAGTGGCCAAACCTGCACAACGTATTCGGAGTCGTGAGTGTGACAGGATTGGGTTGGGAAGACTCCTGTGGTTCACAGGCCTCCCTTGGAGATCCACATGTTCTTGAAACTGCCACAGTCCCTCAGGGCCTTAAAAGCAGGATGCAGCAGCATTGTCCTTTGAATCTCCTGTGGTCTGACCTTTAGAAAGTCCTGTTCGGATAGAGGAGTTGGAGGTGACGAGACAGAGGATCAACCTCTCTCCCCAATATCAGCTGCACCGCTGGGATTCCATCATTGTCTGGTGACATTGGCCACATTCTTCTACACCCCTGGCTTTGACACTCATCAAATTCCCAAGCTCTGGAAGCTGATGCAAGGTAGGCTTTCTCCTTTTCTTGTCATGTCACCAAAACTCCCCCGGCAGCCTCGCTCTGCACAGCTCCGTGGTGCTGGAAACAGCCTGGCAGCCAAAAATGCAGAAGCCATAAGACCAAACAAACAAAGACAGCCTGCCAAGCTACCACTCATCCAGCAGCTGCAGGCTAGGAAAGCCTGCTCCCTTTCTGTTCGCCTCGTAACAAAAAAAATAAAAAGGGAAAAAAGTCACAAAAGGCTTTTTCTGAAGTGCAGTGTCAACAAAAAAGGAAAAGTTGACAAGAATGCTGCCAACTCTTCGCTAATGACGCTCTGTGAGGAGAGAAGAAGGTTTATGATCTGTTGCAGGGCATTCCAACCTGATTCTGAGGTCTGAAATTTTGTATTTCTGCAGTGATCAGCTCCAAGGAGGAACAGGAATTCCTCCCTGAGGACAAGAGAAGGATCCAGCTCCAGCTGCCCTGGAACGATGCAGGGTCCTGATACTGAATATAGAAGGACCAGATAACTAAGCACGAGACAAAATAAACCTGTGAGGGCAATCAGAGATTATTTCTCCCAGTTATTAGCCCAGTCTCTCTCTCTTTTAATTGATTATCTCCCTCCTGCATTGAAAGCTGCACGCTAACAGCAGTGTTGTCCAAAAGGCAAACCAAAGCCCAGTGCTGGTGACACAATGACTGTAACACGTGTCTGGATCACCTCCCTGAATTTCACCTAGAGCAGAAAGGCACAGAGTCAAGTCTAACACCATGTCTTGAGCTCACCTTCATTTCCAAAATAACAAAATAACACCTTGCAGTGGCTGCCACACTGCTCCCCTTGTTGTGCTTTATGGGCAGCACTAAATCACCGGTCAGGAAATGATATTGCGTGGATAATGATGGTTCTTTATATTTTAATTTAAGATTGAACAATTAGCAAGCTGAAAGTTCTGCAAATGCCAACAAAAGAGCATCTTCTGGGCGTGCCGGATTTGGAGGCTGCAATTCAGGTCTCCCTGGTGAATTTTGTCCTTCACTCTTCCAACTCACAGCTCCTCTAGAACAATAACAGGGCAAAAGACAGATAAATTTTGGCAAAAGAAGAGGCAATGAGAATGACACTCTCTGAAATCCCTGGAATTGTTGAAGTCCAGGTTGGAGCAGCCTGGTTTAATGGAAGGTGTCCCTGCTCGTGGCAGGGGGTGGAAGGAGATGGGCTTTAAGTTCCCCTCCACCCTGTGATTCGGTGAAATATTTGGAATGCTGACATTGCTCAGCTCAGTTTAACCAATGTGTTTTTCCAGACACATCAAACTGCCAGATAAATGCACTTGTGATTACTTCTGAGGGACAGAAATGGACTGCAGTGTATGTAGGTTAAACCGAGGTGTGTATTCCCTAGGGATATCTCAGAAGATAAAAAGCAAGCCCTGACTACTATTTAAAGGCAGCCCAGCAGACGGTTAAAGTTACACCCAGGTGTGTCTTCCCTCAGGTGATCCCGAGGGAGAGATGCTGGGCCACTTTTCCTATTTAATGGTGGCAGAATAGCTGGTTAGATTACGTCTTAAGTCATTTTGTAAGCTTATCATCCAAATGTTAGGATACGAAAATTGTAAGCCTACAAAGCTATTTATGATAAATCCTGCTGCCATCACTGCATAATAAAATATAAACAATGTATTAAAAATAAGCCATTATCCCACTACTAAATTAAGTAGGAATATTTAATCAAAGGGATTAATTTGTGCCTTGGCTGGGCAAAAAGTGAAGTTCGTAGGGAGAACTCCTGGCTGACAAATTTCCAGATCAACAAGACCGTTCTTGCCAATTATAAATAGCAGGAGGGGTTTATAATGAGGTCAGCAGTGCTTTTCCATGTCAAGGAACCGAAGAATATTAAGTGTTAAAATTGATCAAACGTTTCTGAATTGCACACAAGGTGCAATGCACAGCTCTGAGCTCAGCTTATCCAGTTCCTTTGGAAAGCACCAGTCCAGGCAAAACTTTTGGGACAAGGATCAAACTGTGGAAAACGAGGATGATAATATTTCTCCAACTTGTAGTACAAAATAACTCTGTATACCCAGGATGCCAAAGCGCAGCACTGCAGGAAGGAGGTCGTGCAGGATGACTCCCCCCAAATGAGGGAAACCAACAGGGAAGCAGGATCCTGAGCTGCTCGTTCTGGACTCACCACAGGGACCTCGTGCCGGCTCAGTGAGGCAGGCTGCCACTTCTCTTCCCTCTCCAGTGCTTCCTGCATGGAAGTACCAAACAATCCTCCCACTTTGGTCACCTCCACTGGGCAGCTGAGCCTGGTGGAAGTAAATGGGAACCACTTCCAGCTGACATTGTTGCTTCAGGCTGAAGACACACTCAGACAGCACTGAATTGGTTCCACTGACTCGCATTTTGAATATTTACTTTGCAACTTTGATGGCTGCAATTTTAATTTTTTTTCCCCCCTGAAATTAAATATCAGATTAGGGAACAGAATTTAACAGTTTAGCATAGCTGCCAGTACAGCAAATCAACAGCTCAGTGTTTCCATGAAAGCCCAGACCAAGGAGAGATATAAAGTTATCACATCACAGCAGTCTAGTCTGGATCTGACAAAACCAAAGTTGTTCTGATGCAAACATCTTGATCTCTGCTGTTGTTTGGCTTCATCTCATGAAGAGAAAAAAAAAAAACTATTTTAAACAAAAATCTCTAAGGAAAAAGAAATTACTGACTTTGAATTCTACAAAACTATTTTGCCACTCAGAAAGAGAGACCCCACGAAGCAGTGCCGGTAGGTGGGCTGTGCTCCTCATATCCACAAAAGTGGGTGTTGATCCAAGGCTGTGACACACTTTGGTGAGAGACAGGAAAATCTGCAGCGAATTCTGACACCCTGCTTTCCTCTAGGTATTTCCTCCTGATACTCATCCCGGGAAAGAAGAGATAATGCTCTCCAGTCAGTGGTTCACTTTCATTCAGGCTCTTATCTCTGCACTGCAACCGACCTGTGACTCCAGCCGGAGTAAACACACCCACCAAGGTGGTGTTAAAACAGCCGGCTTAGGGACCAGGAACTCCCTGGCTGCAGCAGCTGCATCCCAAGAGCCTGGGGGGACACTCGGGCCGGGGGCTGGCTTTGGTGCTGGGCTGCCACTGACATAAAAACCATCTCGGGTTTGTCTGTCCCAGCCGTCACAGCGAGAACTGGAAATTAAAGGTGGTGCAGAATTTGGGAATAATGAAGTGAAGATGTGGAGTGTAGTCCCAGCCACCTGGGACCTTCCCTGCCAGCTTTAGACACGTAACTCTGAGGAACATCAAACGTGAAAGTCCTTGGAAAAGACAAGTCGTTACCCAGCACTATCTCTGGGATCTTCCAGACAGGAAAGAGCGCATCCACCAACACTCCATGCCCACATCTCTACAAGATCCAGCAGATAAACTGACAAAGTCTTCATTTCTAGTATCAGAAGGCTCTGATAGATTTAATAAAATCAAACTGGCAAACTCGTGAGAGGAGATAATTCATCACAGGTGAATACGTGGGTTTTCCTCCACCTGTTTTTGTGGAATGGGGATGCCCTGGCAGAGCTTTTTTATCACAAATCAGTGTAAAATATTCTCCAACGGGTATCCCAAAAACACACTTCACAAACAGCATGAAGTTAACATGAATTTAAATACATCCTCCAGAGCAGAGAGGGAAATTTTATCAAAGTTTCAATACCTTGTTCAGTATCTGACCATAATTGTGGGAGATAAACATGGGTGTACCTATACAATGACCTGGGGGCCACAGAGATGTTTCTACTGTTTTGTGGAATGACGATAATTATATTTAGCACTCATTCAGGGCTTTTCATCTTCAAAGCACTTTACAAACATTAATTAATCCCCACAACACCCTATGAGGTAGGTGAGTATTATTACAGTAGGTGTGATCAGGGGACTGGAGAGTGTGCACAAAGCCAGGTAAGGGCAGCAGGAATACACGTTCCTGCAACTGCACCTTTCAATTCCTGTTCCTCTCTACGGATCTGCACACAAAAAAACCTCTCCACATAAATACATGTACACACACAGCCTCGCACTAACTTATTCCTCTGATTTAGTCCTGGTTTTATGACTGTGTAAGGCCCTCTGGTTTTGGGAAGGAATAAAATCTTGAGTGCACTGGTTTTGTAGTGTTCCTCTGATGCTTTAAACAGTGCAAGATGTTTTGACATTCCAGTGTGGAGCCACGGCTCCTTTCCATGCTGAGAGTTCGGGCTGAACAAATGCAAGAAAGGCACCAATTTCTGGGAGCTGGAGGCTTTGGGATCCTCTGGCAAACTCCATGCCAGGAAAGAGGGTTTTTAATAACCACAGGTGGATAATAGGTTTGCAAAACACGGCAACAGATGGGTGTTTTAAATCAAAAGGAAAACAGAGAGGTGGAGAGGGAGCGCTCTCTTTCCAGACAGTTAGAGCTCAATACCTGCCCAACTCCTCTGAAGAATTACCAAGAGAACAAGGAAAAAAAAAAAAAATGCAGCTTAGTCATATTTGTATTCTTATTAAATGCAGGACTGCCCGAGGCGAACAAGAGCTGATATCATAATTATTGGCTTGCCCAGCCAGCTGCCTTCTCTCACCTGATGTAAGATCAGATCTTTCCAGCCTTTGGAGCCTCTGTACCGCTGAGCCTCCACTCTCTCTGCAGGGCTGTTTGAATGACCTAATCCTGTCCTGGAGCAGCACCACGCCGTTGTGCTTCAGTAAAAAGGTAAGAGGAAACCTCTGACAGCTCCGTGCAGCTTTTTAGAACTCAGCCGTGAAAGCCAAACGGAAGGGGGAGCAGAGCTCTCCTGCCCTGGCTCCTCTATTTAATGTGAAGTCCCTGAGGCTGACTTTGAAGAACTCCAGGCTGAGGGAAGGGGAAGGTCAGCACCTCCATCCTGTTCCTCGGCAGCTCCTGTAGGTATTTATCAGCCACCAGCGCGGAGCAGCAGGAGAAGGAGCCAAGGAAACACCAGGTAAGTTCATGGATCCATCGGGACTGGGAGAAAGGAAGATTGGAGGTGACTTCCCAAAGGAAAAAAAGTAGCTTTTCTTGTCTGGGATGCAGCTTAATCCAATCCTTCTGCTCCATAATTACAAAGAAAGCTGGAAGTGTTTACCATTACCTGAAAGGAAACACAAACAGGGGAATTAAACAACGAACCAAGAAAAGTATTTCTGAAAAAATATGGGAAGCCTCATGTCTCGCCGATTCTTAAGGGATTTGTATCAAACTTTTCCCAAACTTTTTGGGAAGTTCTATGTTTTGAAACCAAGCTTGTTTTTAGTGCTGTTTTCAATCTGGTGCTTCTGCCTCGTGTGTTTCGTAGCAGAGGATGAAAGCTTTGTTTAGATTTATTCCCATATTGAAAGGTGACTGAAGTGACATCCAGAGAGAAGCCAGGATGTGTTAAGTGCAGGAATGACTGAATGTGAGCACTGCAAGTGGAAACCGAATCTTTATTTCTTTATATCACCTTCTTTTCACTTTTTAGTGTCAGACTGTTAGATTTCCAGCAAGAAAGGGACTGTTTGTGTTACAAACACAATAATTATCTAAACCTATAAATAACAACCATTTGTCATTCAACTCTTGACCCTCCTGCCTTACTGGACAGCAGATTAAATCTTGGGGAATTAGACTTTATAAAAGTTTCAGTTTGGTTTATCAGGATGTTTCTGGTTTGAATACTATACGAGATATGTTGAACTGGGTGAGGTGTAGGCTGAAAACGTGTTTATTTTATTACTAACTAATATGGGCATAAAAGAACAAAAAATGTTGGATATCTGAAGTATGTTTCTGAAGGAGTAAAGGATTGTGAAGTTTTCTGCCAGCCAGATATGCCATATGCAGCCAAGAAAATACACAGTTAAAGCAGATTGTTTATCCTGGTGAGGGGAGATGGGCACTGGCAGCAGAAGGATTAATGTAAATGAAATAATCTGAGCTTCGCGTGTAAAAGCGGAGTGTGAGAAAGTCCTGGCCTGTACACGAACGCAGATTCTGGTTTGCTGAGTTCCTGGATGTTACTGGAGCCACGTGCCAGAGACAGGAATCAGTCCAGCACTCTGGGGAGAAAATGGAAATATCTGTAAAATGCCACTGTGGCAGGTGCAGCACAGGAACCTGCCAGGAACACACGAAACGCTTGCTTTTACTGCAAAACACTGACCTGCAAGAGGAAAGTGTAAAGAGAGGGAAGATCCACCTCCATGGAGCAAAATCCTTCAGATCCATCCCTGGTAACAACAGGTTTTGCTTTTTTAGAACAATAATTGGCAACACAGCTACAGGGGGATAATGAGAAAAATACATTAGAAGAAAATCAGAAAATGTCCTTTCAATGCTATGTCCTGTCAGAGCATCTACGTAGTAAAGTGGAAGTTAAAAGTAATTGTTTAGGATTTCTGGAAACTAAACATTAACCACAAGAACAATATTCTAAATTTTTTTTGGCCACAAAATTCCAGATATTTCACCCAAGAAGTGGTGTCATGCAGAACTACTTCGGGTCATGAAACCACTCCCAGAATCTGATTTCATGTGCTGGGAAATGACCAAGGACAGGGAGGCAGTGATACGGCCTCCAAAACAAAATCTGAAACAGAAATTTCCAAGCCCCTGCAGAAAATATTGATAATTGATTCATGTTAGAACCAAGCTGATCCTTTGTTTACAGCCTAAAGTGACCACAGATAGGTTGGAAGGCAGAACTCCTGCATTAGCCCACGCAAGACATTTTAAAAGGCATAAAATTTCAAATAAACCCAAACAAAATAAAAAATGAAGAAAACTCCACATGTATTCACCCTTTAAAAAGCAGGGACTCAAAGCACTGAAGTGTTTAATGAAGGATTTTTACAGGTACTGCTCTGTCCTGCTTACAAACCAAACAATTACACATGCAAAGCACTCCAGGCTCGCTCCTGCTGGAGCTTTGGAGCTGGCTCCTGCTGCCTGTGCCCGCTGGAAAGTGAGTGAGGAAAAGTTGTTTTGGATGTGGCACAGGTGAAACAGCAGCTGGTGTCCATGAGCCATGGGAAATGTGGATGGTTCCCAGCAGAGAGGATTTGCTGGTGCCCTTCACTGCTCCTCAGGCAGCCCCAGCTCTGAGATTTGGGTCAAACACACCCCTCTGCTCTCCTGCACCTCAAAAATCATTAGCTCCGAAGACAAAGAGATTAATTATGGAGATAATGCAGATTAGGAGAGAGCTACAAATCACATCCTCCTCTGCTGCCTCCGTGAGCACGGCCAGGGCCACGTCTTCCCAAGGAATTCTTCATGTGGGCAGTGTTTGAGAGCAGGGTGGGAGCTGTCAGAGCTCTGCGGGGCTGAGGGACCCTGAGTAAATCACCACGAGCTGCTCTAGGGGGAGGTTTAAGCTTTAAGGCCCTTCCCAACCCAAACGATTCCGTGGATCTGTGGGTCAGGAGCAGAGCTGTGAGGTGCTGCTCTCCCTCCTGAGTCGCTGTGGGATCAATGCCCTGATGTGCTGCCAGTCACAGGGTGCTGCTTATATCGGAAACTAAAAGCAAAGTCTTGGCCAGTCCTATTGATCGAACACACTTTGCCACTGCTGATAAGATTAGGGCAATAATTAACTCTTCTGCCACATTTCAGACCTAAATCCCGGTCGTGCCCTCGTTAGCACATCCTCTGCCACTTCTCCAGCCGTCTCCTCACCCCACAGACAAACATCCTGGGGTTTTTTGTTGTTTGCTTTGAAATCAGTGAAGCCCTGTACAACATTGCCCATTTTGGGGGGATTTTCACCCATCTTGTGCACCCCAGTCTCCCGGTCACACATGAGAAACCAGCAGTGGTTGTTTCCATCACGCCAAGGGAGCTGAGATCCCTGGCTATGACCCAGAGCTCTGTGCTTGCTGGATTTCTTTCCAGCAAAAACTTTTTGGGAAAAACCAGTCCCCCTTCCCCAGGGGATTGTATGCCACTATTATTCCTTAAACCAGCAATTAAAAGAGCCCACAGAGAACCTTAAAATCACGGGATGGTTTGGATTGGAAGGGCCCTTAAAGCTCATCTTGTTCCATGGGCAGAGTCACCTTCCACTAGACCAGGCTGCTCCAAACAACTGTGATAGAATATATTATTCTTTATTTTATTCAGGATGCAAGGGCTTAGAGCCATCTGGTTCGGTTTCTCTTCTTGCATTCTATCAACAAAATAATAATACATAAGGTGATTACATGTCTTTTACCTAAATTCCCTACATTTTCAAACAAAACCTGCATTCTCTGGGCCCTGCTGAATGTTGCTGAGTACCGGAGGGAGCTGCCAAACGTGTGGTTAGCGAAGTGATTCCTGTGCAGCCTTCACAAAATCTCAACAGTGCCTTTTGAGGCTTAGTAAACGTATGTAAAATCATTTTAAGATGTTTGGATGAGACAGGGCTGCTGCAATCCAGAGCATTATTATCTTTCTGTTGGTGAAGTGCTCAGAAATGAATGAAGCACGGAGGGTGAGGTTCCATCAGAGTCATGTAATGAAGCTAAACATGCTGTCATTTTCAACCCAATTTGTTTCCCTCTGTACTGCTGCCTCACCAGTTTGTTAGAGCCTCTCAAAGGAGCTCATCCAGTGTCAGCTTACAACTTCCACACCTATCCAGTACTTTACTCCTGGAATGGGTAGGTATCCCTGCCCTGCAAACTCCTAACTGCTGGTTCAAAAGACCTGCCAGGACAGGTCCCTGCAACATTCCCCTCTGTGGGCAAATGGTAGGATGCCAGAAATATTAGACAGGAACCTGTTCTCCCAGGAATGCAAGTAATTCATAGAAGGAAATAATTTACTATTTTCCCAGCTGGAATAATTAAACAGCGAGGCACTGTCGTCCCGAGCTGCTGCTAAGAAGAGCAAGTAAGAGGGGGGAAAAAAAAGGAGCTGGAATGTCCTGCAGTATAAATTCTCTTCCAGACTAAACAACCTCAATCCTGTAAGTCTTTCCTCATAAGCCAGAATTTGCAGGGCTCTGACCATTCTCCCTCCTCTCCTGTGGACTTCAACCCGGGGTGCAGTGCCTCCAAACGCACTGACCAAAACCCCAAAACTTCAGCTGACACTTGACCAAGAGGATTTCCCTTCCCAGGTGCCACAGAACACATTTCTGCCAGCATCTCATCCTTGCCAGCCTGGCAGCCACGATGTGGCTGGTTTAGGCTCAGCCTGCAACCCTTTAAACCCCCAAGATCTTCCCATGCAGAATTGCTGCCTTCTCCTCACTCGCTGCAGGGTTTCTTATTCCTGCCTGGATGCTGAGCTCAGTTATTACTGAGCTGTATTTTGCTTTCTTCAGACTGCTTTTCTTGGCTCCTTTTGAGGATTAATCCTGCCCTCCACACACATAGGCAAAGCCTCCCATCTCCACTTGTCTCCAAATTTGATTAGAGCTCCTCTCCAGCCTATCACTCACGTCGTTAGTGAAAATACCAAGTAGTGGCAGGCTCTTGAAGAAATCCACTCCAAATACGCTTTAATTCTGACAGCAGCCAGTCGCCAACTACTCCCAATGCTCTGTTCCACCCAGCTTTACCTCCTCTCTCTGCTGGAGTTTTATCTCCAATACTTTTTCTTAGCTTGCTTATGAGAAGATCACAGGCAACAGCAGAGCAGCCTCACTAATACCCAGCTGTTTTATCTGTATTATTGTCTCCTTGCAAGGCCAATATCCAGGGAAACCACACTGCCAGGACGATTCCTCCTTAGCAAATTCATAACAGCTTCTACTTCTGCCTTTTTTCCCCCCTTTAACTCAGCGGGGTTTAAATTCTGTCCTTTTCTGGGAGTTAAAGTTAAATCTGCCACCCGTGATTCCCTCACCCTTTCTGCTTGGAGGACAGGGAGTGATTTGCCTCCTTTCAGTCTTGCCAATCCACTCGCACCCAGCCAATTCTCAGACCTGCAGCTCTGCAGTAATTTCAGCTGATTCTCTAAAATTCACCAGAATGAAATTAATTGGGGCCACTGAACGTGGAGACCTCAAAAAGCCTCAGCCCTGTCCTCTGGGAGGTGAGAACACAGGTATTCCTGCACGGGTGAGATCACAGGCAAACACCATTAATATTCCAGAGTTTCTCATCCTCTGACTTGGCAATGCCCCGTTAGTTTTCCACTGTGCTTTAAGGTCAGTAATTAATGTTTGCCCTACTTTTCCACCCAGGAATAGATTTGGGATGGGTTTTTTTTTTTTTTTTTTTTTTTTCCCTTTGAAATGCAGAGTGTCTAGAGAGCACCTGCTCTACCCTATGGATTTGGGGTCAGCTTTGTGACACCTGGATTTTGTTTTGGGAACATGCAGCAAATATTATTGTCCAACATCTTTTATAAGAACCTTTCAAAGCACTGAAAAATTACAAACCAGGACCAACTTTTCCCAGATGACCAAGGTAAATTTTTTTTTTTGTAGTCTGCACACAGTCTTTTGAGGTGTTGAGCAATAATACCACTTATTTAAATTTATGGAAATTGACCGTCCATGGCTATAAATCACTTCAGCACACAGCATAAAATACCTGTATGGGAAAACTGTTTGCCTGAAAAAAAAAATTCATTCAATGGTTAAAACACTCTTGAATTCTTCCTAAAAAAAAGTTAAACTTCCTAGATTTCTGCCCATCCTCACAGAGGTGAGAGTGCCCTGCAGCTCAGTGTTCAGCAAATTTAATAGCTAAAACCCAGCATAATTCAGTCACCTGCTCTTTTTTCCTCTCTGACTCTACAAAAATACAGCAGGAAACTCTTTTCAACAGGTGAAATAAGTCAGATTTATCCATGCAGAAATGCTCAGCAGGACTGCAAAGGAGGCTGCAAAATTTGGCTTAAACTGATGGTGTTCCTCTTTGTTGAAAGCCTCCACAGAAAAAGCCATTTTAAAAAATATGTTCAACAAAAATAGTAAAAGATCAAGTATACAGGAATAGAATACTTTTCCACATATAAAGACACTGTTAAGGTAAAAAAAAAAAAGTGAGAAAGAAAGGCAAAGTGGAATTTAAGAGAGAATGAAAATGTGGAATCTGTAAATACTGAAAGTGAAGGTAGGAAGTGTCAGGAGTGAACTCCATGAATTTTAACAATGTGGATAATCAAATTCAACACCACCAAATTCTGAGAAATAACCATGTGATGCATCTATGACACTTGCCTGTGGTCTTACGAGAAACCTGCAAGAGTCAAACTTTCACCTTTATTTCTTAACTACCGGCGCATTCTTGATGAAATAAAAATTGCAATTCTTGCACACTCCCTATTCCAGCAGCACCGAGTTTCCCAGAAAAAGTGACACACACCAGGGACTACAATAAGAAAAGTGACAACTGGCATGATTTAA
The DNA here is from genome assembly GCA_013397755.1 of Cnemophilus loriae. Classification (NCBI taxonomy): domain Eukaryota; kingdom Metazoa; phylum Chordata; class Aves; order Passeriformes; family Corvidae; genus Cnemophilus; species Cnemophilus loriae. Next base: position 346,988 of record VZTF01001472.1, read on the forward strand.
TTTGGAGAGAGAGAGGGGGAAAGGAAGGCTGTAGGAAAACCAAATGAGAGAACCCCTAAGAATTCCTTCACCCTGGTTGAACCAGTTTGATGCTGGGCTCATTAGTGATGTTAATGCCCAAAAGTCATGCACGGGGTTTGGAACAGACACAGGGCCTGAATTTCCCTGACAGGAGGAGCCAGGCACGTGTTTTCTGTATTTTTTAACTGTTTTCCTGCTCTTGTCTCCACTTTAACCCAGCTGATCTGGCACCGAGCAGGGCGAGCTGGACCAGATCATCTCCAGAAACCCCTTCCAGCCCAGCTTTCCTGTGAATTTCTCCTCGGTGATTTTTCTGCTCTGTAGATCTTGGTATGAGCTGGAAACAAAAGCTTTGAAAACCAGACACCTTTTAGCTCTGCTGTAAAAGCTCCCAGCCACGAAGGAAAATGGTCTTTGACCGTAGAGTGAGATCTTCTGTCACAAAAAAAAAAATGCTGACAGAGGAAGCAAAGTATGAGGTTGCTTCCAGGTAGAAATTTATGCCTCTTCACCAGCAAAGAGTAGCTAAAGCTGACAAAAACTCCTCACAATTTCCTTTACAACAAACTCAGATAAAACTCACCCCAAGCACGAATCTCCTCGGCTATAAAACGCATTTCCCACTTCGTAACTGATAATCTGCCACCATGTAAAATTCTGGGTTTAACAGGAAAATATATTAAATCAGAGGGTGTAAATATGTGAATGCAAAAGGTCTAAAATAAAGACACGTTCTTTAATTTCAAGTTTATTCATTGATTTATGAATAAACATCTACAAAGTCTCTTTGTTCAGGTTTCTGCTTTCCCATGTTGGCATCTTTTTTCTCCTACTGAATCCATAACTCTTTGTTCTGGTTTTGCATCACTCTGTATAATGCCTAAAGTACCACAAATTTATAAATTTAGTGCTATAGGTGTTTAGAAAATCCAAGGAAAAACAAAACCACTGGAACAAGTGAAAATTGTATTACCCACAGAGATCTGTAAGAGGAGGCAAAATGTTGAGCCGTTGCCATTATCAAACTGGATACAGACTTGTGAGGGTTTATATAATCTAAATGTATATTAAAATATCAATTCTTTCTTTCTCCTGAAATTGCTTGTCAGGGGTCCTCGTCAGCAGTAATACAAAACCATATTTCTAGTCCATTAATGAATATTCTTTATCAGCTGTGCTTTATGTGTTGAAAACAAACACCTATAAAAAGTTTCATTTGCATGATTTTTTATGTATAAGAAAACAGAACAGCTTTTGTAATAGGTTTAGTTTTATGTCTCGGCCTTTAATGTGGTAATCCCCTTAGATCAGTTAATTATGTTTTATGTATCACTGAAATTTAATATTTTAAGAGGAGAAACGAGCATAGTTTCAGCCTCTTTAGAGCCAGCTGCTCCCAAAAATTTAAGATTCTATTACAATGAAAGAGTTGATTTTTCACACTAAGGAGGGAATGGACAAAATCCTCATTTAGAGGGGGAATGAGGTTCCCAGAAAGAATCTCTTGGGCTTCATAAACTGCACAGTGATACAGGAAAATGCAGGACTTGGATGATTTTTAATTAATTTCAACCTTTTTCTTGCTTCTAATTTTCATCTCTATTAAGAATTTTGTAACGGCTTCAAGGTCTTGTACACAACTCAATATTCTTGCTGAAATGATGTTTCCTCAACGAAACAGGGGCTGTTTGTTCAGAGTGTTTATTGCAAAACTGGTTTTGCACACATGGTTTGGGGATTTTTGCTGTTTCTGTGAAATTCCTCTCCTTTATTTCAAGGCTGTTATTACCTCAGGTTTTGTGGTGAAAGAAATCCCTATTTTTTTTTTTGCTTTGCTATAAGTGAGAGCTGTTCATATAAGCACAGAACCGAATTCCTCCTTATAACGTGTGAACTTTGCCTTTTCTAGTTTATTTAACCTAGATTTTATTATTAATACTTTGCCATAAGATGTTTTAATTAACCATGATTTGGGATAGAAAAAAGTAAAAGCACATTCGTTGTCTCAGTTACCAATAGAGTGGACAAGCTCAGACTGAAGGGGTTCACTCAGTACAGGGAGACACAAAAAAATTGAATTTGGAATTTGTTTTGAAACAGTGGAAAGCAGAGATGCTATTTTGAACACCAGCAGAGCTCTTGAAGGAGTTTATTGCTTCAAATATTCATTAAAAAATCAAGATATTTAAGCACGGAAAAGATTTCTGTCATGGTTTCCGTTTCTTAGCTACTCTTGATAAAATACTTTTGAGATTGAAGCCCTGAAGAGGTTCGTATATTCCTCAAAGAAGGGTCTGCACATCACAAATTTGGGCATTTTTCCCTCTGTGGTTTTGCTGAGGAAAAATTAAAATTATTATAAAAGCCCCTCACGTTTCACAAGGCTGAAAATATCCACTCTAGGTAAGCAAATTTTGCAAAATTTTGCATCAAACATCTAAATCACCCTGGCTTGAAGAATCGGTTTCCAAACACTCAGGAATGAAGAGAACTGGGGAAAGAAACTCAGCTTTGTTTTGCCTTTCTTTTAGGCGAAACAGCTTTCACAAAGCTCGAAGAGTTTTCCCAAAAGAGTCAAAGCAGACGAAGAATAAAATTAAATTATATTATAAAACAAACAGCTGTTCCTGGTGCTTCCGCTGTTCACGGTGAGGACGCAGGGTTCGTGAGACAGAAATAGGCTAGAGGAATAAAAGAGGCATTGGGAAAACAGGTGGGTGTAGCAGAGGTGTGAGTGCTTGGGATGTGGGCAGGGAAAAGGGGAAGAACCAGCCCTGGACATTTGGCAGTGAAGGGAGAGAAGGGAAATTGGGGGAAGGAATGATACGGCCACAACGGACGGATTTTAGGGACTCTCATGCTGCTCTTGCTTCTCCTCACTGTACAAACAGATGGGTTCAGCTGTGCCTATTTCATATTTTCCCTCATTTTCACATCTTGCCTTGGGAGTTTCTTTTGTACTTATATTTACAGCAGATATTAAGTTTCCAGTGCTTACAAAAATCCTTCCTGGGGAGTTTAATGCCTTCACGCACGATCCGTGCTTTTATCCACAATATAAGATTTGCTTTTCCTTCCACCTCTCCACTTCTTTTAGTCTTCCTAATTTCAAGTCTCTTGTACCTCATCTTCTTCCCAGCAGTTATTCCTCCCTAAAGGATTAACATATTTCTGTGTTACTCATTTTGCAAAACAATGTCAGGCCGTATTTTCCCATAAGGTTCTTTAATCTCCAAACTGTCCCTCATTTATTCCTCAGCCTGTCTGTCTCGTGCTTTTCTTGGAATTCCAAAGACAATGCTTTAAATTACAAAAGTGAGGTCTCAACTTGATGCTGGGGGTGGGAATGACTTCGTAATTTTGGGGGGGGGAAGGGAGACAAGAGCGTTGGGAGAATCAGGCATTTGCCTTTTTGATTTTTTCACCTACAATTTTTGTTGTCTCTCCCTTTTCCCTGAGCTGTGTCTGCTCCTGCGGGCAGGTAGCTGTAACTTCTGGAATTATGTCACTTTTCACACTGCAGACAATTCACAGCACTGAAATGTGAATTATTCTGTGGGTTTATGTGTTTAACACAGACCTCTCGTATCAGAGCTGGTGCAGAACTGCAGCCCTGTTTTGGTTAACAAGGTTTTTTCACTCCTCTTTAACCTGTCGGGTTAATGGCTCATCGCTGAACCTCATCGTGTCCTTTTGCTGTTCCTCCCACCTCATCTTCATCATAACTATTCAGAACAACACCATCACCTGCAAATCCTGCCATGGAGCTTTGCACCTCTCTTTCCACGTTGTTTGGGAATACTTTAAACCCCACAAAATCTCAGCAGACCCTCCCAAACATCACCCCAGCACATTTACCTTCTATTTTCTCTTTCAACCAGATATTCATCCACGCAAAGGGGTTTTCTGTCTATATTCAGGATTTCAGGGGATATTTAGTTCCTTTAAAACCTGGTGAAGAAGCATCCTGTCAAAAACTCTTCTGTAACGTGAGAACCAGTATTGACCACTGGGAAAAAACCAGCACTGTAGCTTTGTGGACAGAAAGGTTCTTGCTAGGACTGGAAGGTGAGGGATAAATGTCATTCTCCACTACCCGTTCCTCCATTTTTCCTGCTTTATATGCACCATTTCTCATGCATGCCTAGGAATAGGTGTCAGCAGAATACATCACTCCACATCAGCTGTGTTCCTGTGAGTAGCTGGATTAGCTACTGGTTGTTAGGTGGATGCTGAAAGACCTTTGATCTTGTGAAGTCAGAGCAGGAGCTTTAGTCTTGGGGTTCGGGTGGTTTTGGTATTTTTTTTTCCTTTTCAAAGTTTTTTCTCCCCCCAAAACTAAGTGCTTGAACCAGTGCTGCATTACTGGCTGCATAAATTGTTTTTTCTTCACTGAGAGGCTCAGAGGCTTGTGTAAACTACACTGTACAGCCCAGAGTAAACATGTAAAACACGGACAGGCTGTAGTTTGAGCTGATTCAGTTTAATTCCATGTAAAACCAACAGAATCTGCTCCAGTCAAAACCGAAACTCAGGGCAGCTCTGCCCGCTGACGTTAAGAATTCAAAACAGGTGAAATTCTACGTGTTTACAGGTATTGTAGTCTGACATTTCCAAAGAAAAACTAAAAAAAACCTTAGGTTAAACAGCCCCTGAACTTGGTTTTTGGTGTCTCTGATGTTCCTGCACCTAACACATCCCTGCTCGGTGAATCCAAAGCCATTCAAAGGGGTTGGTTTTAGGTTTTTTTTCTGTTTTTTTTACATACTCAGCTTACGACTGTGCAAATAAGATTCCCAAATCCATTCCTCAGATCAAATAAAGGTAATTACAGAGCTTACTGTGGGCGATTCCCAGTGGGAGGGTGGGAGTGGCCACGGGTGGGGCCGTACATGCACAACAGAGAAAATGGGAATGTACCACACCCGTCATAAAACATGCTGCCACAGCCAGCAACAGAAACCATTAGGGTGGATCATCATCCACACCTTCTCATAAAGACAGAAAGATGGCATGAGATCCCAAGATGAACTCTCAAGTCACAGGGAGATGAGCGTGACTCACCCGGGGAGAAAAACGAACTTAAAACAAATTAGGAAGCTCCCAAAAAGTCCTGCCCTGGGTGTCCCCCCACGTCGCCCCTGCACGATGCTCCCCAGAGAGGATTAATGGGGTGCACACGCAGCCCTTGAGCTATCAATGGGTAATTCATGGGAATGGCTGCTCATTAATCATCTTTTATTACGCAGGAGCAGCAGGGAGCAGGGCCACAAGCTTGGTGTATTTTGGGTCTGGAGTAGCTGACAATCCCTGACCCACGTTTTTTGTTATATCACTCAGTGCCTCTCACATTTTTGGAAACGTTAACCAGTGTCCACTCTTAGCATCTGGTTTTAAAACCAACTGGTATTTGCTTTTCCATTCAGATGCAGTGGTGGACTCTGAAAAAATAACCTTGTACAAAATATTGTGGCTATAGAAGATATTGTGGATATAGAAAATATTGTGGGTAGCCCATAAACTGCTTTGGAAACTAGGAACCAAAACAGCCACAGAAAGGAAAGGGATAAATTGGAATATATTAAAAGATTTTATGATGTGATAGAAGAAAGTAAAGTGACACAGACTGTCATTGCAGGGAGAGGAAAGGAAAGGATGGATAAAGGAATACGTGGGAGACAGCACACGTAATTATAGGAGAAAGGGCCACTGAAGCTCCCAAATGATGGTGTGAAACAGGGCTGTAAAAAAGGTAAGAGTGAAGCACAGGTGCAGGGACTGTGAGGGATGCCTGCAGAAGGACAAAGCGATCATTTCTGGGCACATTCCCCCAGCTTTCAGCAGCCTGCAGCTCATGAATTTCTGAGCCAAAGGAGGCATCTCCTTATCTACCGTTCAATTTATTGGCTGTATCTGTTTTTACCTTTACTTCTTCCTAGGAATTATTTTCATAACTCACGTGGTTGTGTTGATAGCTGTGCTGTATTTGTGGCATCTCCTCGTTGCCACTCCCCAGGCCCAGGGTAAAACTCTGAATTCAGCCCGGGGAATTCAGTTACAGATTCGTTGCCATCAGCCCTCGAACGCCGTTATCTCCTGTGCTGGTTTTTCCTGCCAGCCCAGCTGGTTATTCATGCCAGAATCACACAGTTTCTGTATCGTATTAACTGCTCCCAACCCTTGGAACCGTGTCTGACTTCATGCTTAGATGTCTACAATAAAGCAATGAAATTTCATACCCCTCCTTCAGGAAGCAGCAGAACCATTCATGCAGAAAACAGGACAGGGTATGCAAAGGATTGGGTTTGAAAATACTGGCAGAGTTGCAGGGCTGGTAGGGAGAGCTGACATCTATTTTACAGGTGAACTGGTGGAGTTGGAAAGGTGTTTCAGTGTTTAGGATGAGGAGGGAAAAGGTGAGGGGAAAACCAAGTGCACCTGACAAACTCATTCACCTTCTCAGCTAAATTTTTCCATGCTTGGTTTCTGCTCAGTGCTGAGTTCCTTCTTTGCTGAGCTAATGATGCAAGTTCAGCACCTGTGAGGGACTTTTCTCTGGTGAGAACTTCCCAGGTGATGAGTCTGCCCAGTCTACAAGAAATAGGGAAGTCCTTATAGTGTTATTTCAGCCATGCTGCACCAATTTTTGCCACGCTTTCTATTCCTGCATAAATTAATACTTTAGAACTAAAGGTAAAATCCATTCCCAGAACAAATGGGACCTGCAGTGAAGCTGAGAAGAAGCCCTGTAACCTGCTTTCCTCTATTTTGAGGGAATTTCTGGGTGCTTGGAAAGCAGCCTCCACGTTGTGGCTACATCCTAAACACCGCAGGTGGTTTTGGCCTTCTCATCCCAGAAAGGTGTCAGCAGAACTAGAAATCCTTCAGGGAAGGGCTACAGGTATAATCCAAGGTGTGGAATGGCTTCAGAATGAGAAATGACAACGTTTCATCCTGAAAAAAAATGTGAGAAAATAAGAAAAATCTAATAATTCACAAAGTTCTCTGCAGAGGTAGACATGGTCCACCATGCTCACTGTTGGTGTCAGAAAGATGCAGGATAAAATATGAGTAAAGAAGAAAAACTGAAATGTTGATGTAAGGATGGGAACCTGGGCCAAACACCACAGTGAAACATCACCTGGATATTCTCTGCAATGCAAAAAACCATCCTGCTTCTGCCTCTAAAAATGATTTTTTTTTTTTCCCCATAAAATAGATTTGGGACAAATGCCTTTTGAGGGTTTCTTTATCCAGAGAGTTGTAGTTTTTTATAAAGGTGTTCCTGGAGCAGATTAAAAACCTGCTGCACTCTCCCCACCTTCTCATCCAGGAGGCACCTGCACGTTCCAGAGTTCCCACTCCTGCTGGACAGCACACCTGGACTTGGTGGCAGTTTGTCCACAGTGCTCACCTGGTATTCAGCCTTGCCTACAGGTAGCCCTTAAGGAATAAACCCTGATAATTCAGGAATGATTTCATTAAAAATGGCATCCTTCTCTTACAGGAATTCAGTGCTTTACCACTAATCTGGCAGCAAACACATCCCATGTCATTGGATGCAGAAAGGGTCTCATGGCTGCAAATTTTCTTCACTCATCCTTGAGATTGTCACGTTAATCTTATTTTTCTCTGAACATGCAGAAGGTATTTCCAGAGGTGGCGAAATATGGGCAGCAATCACAGCCAACTTGAGCTCAGAACCCTTGAATAAGAAAGCAAAAATAGCAGGGTTAAATTAAACAAACTCGCTGGCAGACTTAAATTCAGAAGAAAAGAAATTACAGTCCTTAGAAGCTCTGTAAAGTTATTCAAGTATCCTGTAATCAAGGCCCAATACATCCTGTAGAGAGGAGCAAGGAAGCAACGAGGAATTAATGTGGCCAAACCAGAGTTTAGTGCTGGGCTGTGCAGGTTCCAGTCCTGTTCCTGAAAACGTCTCCTGAAAACAGGGCAAGCCTTAGTGACAAGAATGTCAGGGATCAACAAAGCAATGACAGCTTTGATGGGCCAGCACAACCTCCAGCGTCCACCTGGCAGGAATAACCTTAGAAAAGTCTTGAATTCATTAAAAGCCTTTTAAAAATCCTGATTCTTATTAAGAAATTCCTTTTCTGAACGTTTTCCCTAATTAATTAGGTGTAGGAATATTCCTGTCTCCACAACAAGTGTTAGTCACAACATTCTGGGCACTTCTACAATATTTGGCACATGACATCGTTGACTGACATATGATGGGTTTTTAGCTGTAAAAGGAAAAATGGAATTCTGAAATCTCGTGGCTCCTTTCTCTTAAAGACTTGAGTGGGGAAAGAAGATCCCACAGAGTTATTCTGGAAACATCAGGGGAGAGGAAAAGGGTGATTTAGGGGTTTGGGAAGGGGGCAGAGATGTGAGCAGGTCACTCACGCTGATGCCAAGCCAGGCTCAGGGAGGATGGATTAGGAATTGGGGAACATCCAAACACCTCTGGTGAAAACCAATCTCAGCCCCGAGGGCTGCAGAGGGCACTCACAGCAACATCCAGCGAGTTCGGGTGGCTCCGAGAGGCAGGGGAGACGCAGACCCGAGGATTGTTCAAGCCGTGGATTTCTGCCACGGGACTCAGTCATGCAGAGCTAATAGATCAGCTGCTGCTGCCTTGCTTACCCAAACACCCAGCTGAGGTTACACTTTCTCACTGTTTCCTTATTTTAGGGGTAGTTATCTAATCACAGGAGCCTCGCGTGGTCACGCAACATTTACAGCAATCAAAATGACACGAAATGGTTCCAGCTGCATCTGGGATAATCAGATACCTCTTTCCAAATCAAAGCATCATTGTTTGCTTTAGCACGTCCTACTTCCAGGCAAACCACGACTTCCTTAAGCTCTGTGTCCCAGGAACAGTTTGTTGTAAATGATTTATTGTAATCCTGATTATTGGCAACCTCCCCTGGCTGTAATTTCTGCTCCTAGAGAAGATTTGTCAGTGAGTGATGTGATTTCTCTTTGCTAAAATCTACATTAACAACGCAAAAGTGCTTTGGAGCTGGTCGTTGTTTAGGAGTTTTGGATTTGGTTTTTTCTTTTTTGTTTGTTTGTTTTATGTTCTTTCTACAAAATAAAACTAAATGTCTCTAAGGGACATTAAAAGAGGATGTAATGAACAGTGACAGCAAAGATTTTTCGGTATGTTGATTTGGCAGTTTAAACTGATCTACATTTGCAACCTGCTGTGAGACACATCAGCGAGAGTGAAGTTGCAAATGGCTTTTGGAGTGAGAAGTTTGGGCTCCAAGGGAAAAACGAAAATCAGAAATACATGGCCAGAGGTTTTTCTCTCACAGCAAGACATATCCACAGCGTGCCAGTTCCAGGGTGAGGATAACCTGGAGCTGCAGTTCTCACTGAGCTGCTGGTGCCAGTGTGAAAACTGAAAACAGCACTGTGATTGTAGCCTTGGGATTTATCCCCATATGGGAGATCCTCCAAAATGGATTCTTGACAAAGGCATTCAATAACCACCACTGAATACAGATTATCAGGCCAGAATTGTTTAAGGATGCTTCTCATGTAACAGTAGAAAAAGAAAAATACTTTCCTTATGGCTGCTTCTCATTTAATAGTGAAAAAGAAAACACTTTCCCTACCCAGGGGGAAATTTTTATAGTCTAAAATGTCACTAAGGCTCCTCCTTTCCTACCAAAATGCAATTCATCAACAGAACCTGGCAAAGGTCTTGCAGGGGAGGGACAAGAATAATTTGGTTTTCCTGGACCTTTTGTATTGACTGTCCAAACAACTCTGATAAATTCACTTTGCTTTCAGAAAGGATTCGTGGAAATTCTCTCGCGGTGCAGAAGCCACCAGGCAAGAACTGTACCTGTGCAAAAGCTTTTAATAAAATTCTAATGCTCCAGACCACAAATGAGGCAGCTGGGCTGAAAAATTGCAGTATAAAAGAGAGGTCAGAGACAGCTTTGTGTAACCTGAAGATAAGTGGGAAGGCAGCACCAGGAGCGCAGACGGTGTGGAACACTTACAAATTACAAATTGACTCTCATATATTTCCTAGCTGTCAGTTTTCCCACCTGCTTCTTTCAAGATGAGGAATCTCTCTCCTCATCAGCCTCCAGTGAAGCCACTGGGAGAGGAGCCTGTGCCTGAGACATTTCTGAACTTTATCTCACATCATTTTTCTTTCCTGGTGTACTACTACAGGTCTCCTGCTTGATTTCCAAGCCCCATTGTGCTCCATCGCCCCGGGCAGTGCAGTCTTACTCATCGTAAATACAGATTTCTCTTTGAACTGTAAAAGCAAAAAAAGGTTTCCACATTTTTAGGTGATATATCTTTGTTAAGCAAACCTAACAAACCCCTTAGTTATTTACCTAACAGCTATTTCAACACGTGGCAAAGACCTGGCAGATTAACTCTTGAATTAAAGAATTAAAGTGGCTTTTTTTTTCCCTTGATTTGTTCACCTGAAATCTAAATTATGAGCACAAACACCTTTATGTAGCTACAAACTTGGTGCATGACATAAAAGGATGCAAGTTCTACTTTTGTTTTACTGTAAGGTTACAGCGAACAAGGAAATAAAGTCATGGTAGAAAACAAAACACCAGAAGATTAAATTTATTCCTTTTAATCCAAAGAACACCATCAGACACATCTCCTATATCCAAACATCAAAGATTGGGAACTTGAGAGGAGATCCAACTAATAAAGACAGGGATGGAATGATGAAGTCATTTACATATCTCAGATATATTGAAGCCATGCAAAACAGAACAAAAAGGCTGAAGGGATTGGGACTAATAAAAAACAAAAGCGAAAATAGGAGTGTGTTGTAACCATCAGGCTGAGCAATGATAGGAAAATATCCTTTTTTTTTAATATAGTCCCTCTGAAAGCAACGGGGGTGCATTCGTATCACAATCTTTCAATAAAGTTAATTTAATTGCTACATTTGCATAACCCAAAAAAACCCACATTTTCATTAATTTATGGTCCTATAGAAAACAAAGAAATTATTTATTTTTATAAAAATTGTGCAGGGACTCCATAGAAGCCCCGTATCACGTCTTCATTGGAATTGCATCTACAGAACACTTCTTTAAGGGCTGAAATTCCACTGTATCAGGAGCTCCTCAGGATGGGTTATTGTCCAGCATATCCAAGCCTGTCCAGTCACCTGCACCCAACAAGGAGTTCGTTCCACAGTTCAAGTTTTAAAAGGTGTTTATTGTAATTTGATTTTGCCTTACCAGGATTTCTGTCTGACGTGGATTTGGTGATGGTTTCGCTACTCCAGGACCAATCCAATATTAAATTTTCTCCTTCGGACACTCTGGAAAGGGACCAGCAGGACCTCATGAAGGCACAGGGGGATTCAATATCCCCAGTTCAGCAAAGTGTGAGTAAAACTGGCCCAGGCCTGTTCTCTTCCTGCAAAGATCAGAATCAGCATTCAGCTCTTGCTGTGCTGAATCTCACCAAACCCACTGGTGACAAAGCAAACACTGGAAGTTCTATTCTTGAAGGGCAGAAACCTGAGTTATCCTGCTAATCTTAAACTCCAGCTAAATATTCTGTGCTGTTGCTCAAAATGACTGGAACAGCTGATGGGAAAGAAAGTACTGGATTTATCCTGATTTCCCTCTGGGATTTGTCGAAATCCAGCTCAGATTTGAAGAGGGAAGGAGGGAAGGGACTTCTCAATGATCTGCTCAGCTTTTTTGTGGACACTCCATTTCCCCCCTCCCTGAACACAGCTCCCTGCTCCTGACTGATGTGTGTCTCCTCAAAGGCATCCCAGTAATTACTCATCCCTGATGTCAGGGGAAAATATGCATATTTTCAGTGCCAGGATCCAGACACCAGCCGTGCTTCAGCCTTCCCCCTCCAGATTAAAGAGCACTTTAGTAGCTGCTGTTTTCTCTTTGCTGAAGTGCAGAAGGGAGGGGAGGAGGTGAGACAGGAAGGTTGAAGTGTCTGCCCAGAGCCTGCCCTGTCTCTCCAAGTGAGTGTGGCCACCTTAATGAAGGGAAGTGATGAAACCACCAGCAAATCTGGAGCCTGTAACACCATCAGGGGATGAGATCAGGCTCATTTGACTAAACTTGCAGGCGACAAGACTTGCACTTATCACATTCCTGTCATTTAATCTTTCGCCACTTGATCACACCTCAGCTTTTCCCTGGAATTGTCAGAGCAGAGAGTCAAGGTGCCCTGTTTTTCAGGGACAGTTTGGTTTTCTCGTGGAATCACAGAACGGTTTGGGTTGGAAGGGACCTCAAAGATCATCCAGTTCCATGCCACCGACTACACCAGGCTGCTCAAAGCCCAGTCCAACCTGGCCTTGCTTCTATTCATTAATTGCTGAATAGTTTTGGATACCAAGCAACCAGAAAACCCTTGAGATGTTTTTAGGGCTTCTCTGCATGGGGGTGGTTAGCACTGGTCATTTCACACTTACCACTAATAATGCATTTTTAATGTAATTAAAATAGAAATTATTTATGTAAATAAATAAATAGAACAGACCGTGAAAATAATAAAATACTTGCTCAAACCTAAATACTAACCTTAAATAAATAAATAAATGCCAACATTCCATCGCAGGACAACCCCAGCTACAGCTGCCAACCCTATGAGCCAGACACCAGGACGGAAAGGAAGAGCTCGGAATCCTCTCACAGCCCCAGCCCTGCTTCCCCATCCCAGGATCAAATCCACGGGAGGTACCCTGCGAGCCAAGGAATTCCCTGTGGCAAGAACAAATTCAAGGCGTCCTTCAGCACGGAAAAATTCCGGCGCTACAGCTACGAGGAAAACACCGCCGGCAACTACGAGCGCTTCCTCAAGAGCACCAGGAACCCCTTCCACCCTTACAAGAGGCAGATCAGCGAGGATGTTTTCCAGGAAGCACACCAGGCCCTGCCACCAGAAGCCTCTGCCTTCAAAAATCACAGGAGCATCGATGGCTTCGAGGGTCTGCCGGGATCCGCGGGTCCGGAGGAGCCGGAGGTGTTTCCCACCCACATCCCGGACATCTCCGCGGAGCAGCCGTGGTGTAACAGCCTCCAGTACAGCACCACGGGGCAGGAGCACGGCTCGCAGGTCATGGTCAGTGGTTTTTTTAATGATTGTTTTTCCCTGTTTTCAATGGTAAAAATGTGCTTTTGGAAGTGTTTTCTTGTTTCTTAATGTTGCGACGTGGATGGTTGGTCTCTCGTCAAGTTGTGGGCTAAAATTCAGGAAAAGCATATTTAGACATATCCGTGTTTATTTGTCCAAATTCCCTTTTTTTTTTGGTATTTCCCTGTTGGAAAACATCCATCAGAAAAAAGCCGAAGGACAATTGAATTTCCATTAGACGTGGTACACGAATCCTAAATATCCAGATGCTCCCTGACAACAAGATTTGTCATGAGTTGGTATTTTCATGAGACAGAAGCTCACAAAACAGTATTTTCAAGCAGGAGGATGTGGAGCAGATTTGGTCCAACACCTCAGCTCACTTGCACTTTTCTCAATGCAAATAGAAGAGAAACTCTAAGACATCAGTACTCCCAAAAATTAAATATCGGCTCTGTTTATATGTGCAGTGTCAAGTTACCTGGGCTAATTTCAATACTACATAGAGGCCACTGCCTATTTAGGGCAGCAGAGATCCCTGAAAAGCAAATTAAATTACCCTCCAGTATCTCCACAATATCTCTGCTGTGATCCAAGGTGTAAAGTGTATCTTGATCATCTACTGCAGCCAAAAAGAACAGCTCCACCTGCCAGAGGAGGGCCCTGAGCTGGTTCTAAACGGCTGAGAGAGGAAGAATTCGTGGGCTACCAAATGAAACAGGAGTTTTAAAAAAAAGAAATCTTAATTGGATTAAGACCAGGGAATGGAGAGATGTTGTCAGGGAACATACCTGGGGATTGAAGCCACCCAGGTTAAGGAGGAAATGGATCTAAATCTCTCATTTCCTGGATAAACACTCATCTAGGTCAGAGGAGTTCAGTGCAAAACCTGTGAGCAGCTGATGGGAAAAAAAATTCCCATTGTCTTCCCGAATCCCTGGGCTGCAGGGTGTGCAGGATGCGGAGGCAGCACTGCAGGAGCCCTTTACAAACACGTGTAGCTACTCCCTGTTGGTGCCTCCCCTGGTTCTGCCAGCACCCAACTTCCAACTCCTAAACCACTCCCAGGCCACTGGAAAGTTGGGATTTCTGAAAATCTTCACCTGGTGGTCACTGATATTTATTAATAACATAATAATTAAAAATAACGCTGGTATTTATGAATAGTGGGTGTCAAACCAAGTCTAATTTGTGCTTCTAATAATATACCGCAAAAATACTAAATGTTTTTCTATTTATTAGGTATACGACATACATTATATAAAAAACATATTAAAATGATCTATTATGTAATACATAATTTTATACTTATTTATTAATATTTATTAGATATATTAGATATTTATTAGATGTTAGAGCCTGAGCCTGGCTTGACATCAGCTTGAGTGACCTGGTCACGTAATATTTATTAGATATATTTTACGACTAAAATGCCCTGAAAGCTGGCCATGTTTTAAAGCAGAAGGATAAGTGCTATTAGATTCTTGAAATAATAAGATTCTCACTGAGTTCTTCCATTTTTACAAATTCCCTGCATCTTGCTTGAACCCAGTAGCCAGCCCAGTGTTATTTTTCTCTGCCACCTCTTTCCTGTACATTACAGACCTCACCCCCCCCAGCTAATGCCAAAATTCCAGAGCCAGCTGGAGGCACTGCCAGCCTTCAGGATAAAATCAGGGAGAATGAGAAAAGAGGGACACACTTGTGCACACTCAGGAATGAAAGCTGGGGTGTGTGGTTTGTGTGTGCAGGGAGAAAATAAATAAAAATATAAACAGAGCCTGATGTTTTCTGAATTGCTCTTTTCAGGGGATGCGGCCTGGGATTTCCTTTTTTAAAGTTGTAATTATGGGAATGCAGGAATTGGTTCGTGTCTTTATGGAATCATGGAGTGGTTTGGGTTGGAAGGGACCTTAAATATTATCCATGGGCAGGGACTCCTCCCACTATCCCAGGTTGCTCCAAGACCCTTCCAGCCTGGCCTTGGACACTTCCAGGGATGGATCATCCCCGGATTTGCACCATTAGAACATCAACCAACTTCCATTAACCCCTACTAAAACAGAATTAAGCCCCAAAAAGTCAATATAACAAAGGCGAATCCTTACTAGCAGGATTATCCTATTTTAAATGAAGCTGTTTTCTCTAATAACCCATTCCTTGAATATTTTCCAGCAGGATTCAGACATGAAGCTCAGGACATCCCCCCTGGAAGGGCAGCCTGGTCTGTATTGCTACCAGCCCCAAGTGCAGCAGATGTATTGCCCCTCCCACCCTTTCCACCAGGTCAGTACAACTGGTGCACCAAAATCCCTGGATTTTTAGCACTCAAATTTTACAATAATTGTGGTAATGATGATTTTTAAAAAGGATTTTAAAATACCTTTAAATTTGCGTGTTTGCAGGGCCGTGTTTTTATACCTACATTCTGTTTGTGAGAATAAGAGCTAAAAAGAACCACGGCTAAATGCACTTTAAAATGGTCATTCAGAAAAAGAAAAAAAAATAAACCTTGTGGAAATGGAATCTCGGTACTAAATATTTATATTTTCACCATTACACTCGAGAAAATTTGCTTTGAAGCCAGATAAATTATTAACATAACTCTTGGTATTTCGGGATCTTAACTAACTGTGCTTTAACTTCAGAAAAAAACCCTAAATTTATGCAACCATATACTTAAAATTCAGACCAAACATAGAAAAATATTTTAAAGTAAAATTGGAACAGCAAAATGATGTTCACTTTCCTTGTGCTTGATGGCACACACATCTCCTTTGAAATCTTTTGCCTCTTACATCATCCCCAGAGAAAGATTATTTAGCTAAGCATAATTGACAGTAATGCTGATGATGCAGGAGAATGTGCAAGATTAAGGTTGTTCTTCTGTAATGTAACTTTATTATTGACACTTAAAATAATTTCCTTCAGATGCAAATGGTGGTGCTGTTCAGTGCTTTGAAATTTTCCTCTTTTATGCTCAACTATCTGCAAGGTATAAAATGTTCAGGGAGATGTTCAAGATCAGAATATGCTGATTTCAAACTAGCAAGGGAAAAAACTTAAAGGTGAAATTAAGGCAACAAGGATTCTTCAGATTTATAGGTAGAAATCCGTGTACAAAATCAGCACAGCTCCAAAACACCCCGCCAATGAAACAGAATTAAGTGAAACTTAAAGGAAACTCAAAAATACGTAAAGATAAAAGCTCACACCTGAGTTCTGTCTCCTTTGATCCCGGGGAGTGATGACAGATTTTGTGGCATCCCATTCAAATGGCTCATGGAGTATAAAAATGTGACTGACAGAGCAGGGATTTAAAACTGGGCAAAGAAAACCAAACCCAGGTTCCTGTGTGACATTTCATTGTTAATTCGTGTGGTGTGACTGAGTCATTGAAACACTCATCACTCCTGGCTTTTTATTTTGCTTATCACACTGACATTCCACCAGCCAGAATTTACTGAGCCCTATTTTTCCCTGACACGTGGCCAAAAGGCAACAACCTTTAAATTCTTATCGACGCCGCCGTAATTAATTTACTCGTGTTGCTTTCTTGTTACCCTAAAACTCAATAGAAGTGATGAAAGGTAATAATAAAATTAAAATAGAATTTTTAAAAAAAATGGTGATATTGTACTGCCACCTGAACTTATAAGTCCATTGGTCTGAGTATTGTTATTTTGGAAGAAAATGGCCCCAGGGGAAGGATTAACTTGCCAAAAAAAGTTGGCTGCAAGCTCTGCTGCAAACATAAACTGTTGTGGATACGTCACAGCTCCATACATCTCACTCACCATAAAAATGCCATTTCTGCGTGCAGAAACCCCACTTAGCTTGTGAATTCATGGAATATTCTTAATTTCTTTATCCATTGTGCAGCAGACACCTTTCCCCTGTCTGTGCTGATTTGATCCCAGTGCTGTTTCTATACTGACCACATTCTGAAAACCTCCAGAATTAAAGCTCCTGGGAGCTGCCAGGCAAGATCCAGCAGGCACCAAGAGGCAAATCCCCCATCCACCTGCAGGCTGGCACTGGGACAAATCTCTCAGGTGCGGCAGGTTTCTGTCAAACTTTTCAATACTTGAGCTTAATGTTACTGTAGGAGAAGTCTGGCGACGTGTTCTACTGCTCAGGAATAAAAGAAAACCAGAAAAACAATAGGTAAAAGAGGTAGAATTGCTGTCCCTGTGCCATAGTCACACGCTGGAAGATGAAAAGAGCTCGGGATGCAGCTGAGAAGAAGTGGAATAACCTCTTCTGCATGGAGCAGCCCCATTATTAACACTTTACATTTCCAGCTGGAATGGGGCAGTGCAAGTTAAATCACTTCAAGGAAGTTCCACTCCGGAGAACGGGCCCTGGAGTGAAGGATGTTCCAACTGAGCCTCAGTTTTCATTAGAGGCATGAGAGAGATTCAGCCCCTTCATTAATTTTGTCCAGATGATAAAACAGCCTCACCTTCCCCTTTGCTGGACACAGCTGAAGTGGTGACTCAGAAGAAAAATGAGTTATTATTGACCTGAATGAAGCAGCAGACACTGGCTGGAGTCACTCACCCACCCACCATAAAACACCTTTCATGCCATGGGAGACTGTAAAACCAGCTCCAGCCTGTCATTCCAGCCCATTCCCCAGCCTCCCTTCCCTCCAAAAAGACTAATGAAACCAATAAAACAGAAATAATCCCTAAAACGCCCAGCTCTTGCCTTTCATGATGACATCAAAACCAGCCCCATCTTAGTGTTGTTTCCTTTCAAAGAGCCACCAAAACCAATAAAAATCAGAATTATTGCAGGAATTGCCCGGTTTTCGACTTTTGGGGAAAAATCTGTGCCCAGTGCACAAGGCAGGGAGCACCACACTGCACACAAAAATTAGTTCTCAGCTGCTCTGGAGACTCTAATTGTGCCCAATATTTAGTTTAACAAGGACATGATTAATTATGTACATTTCATTTCTTTCACCATGCAAACAACCGAGTCTGTTCAGTCTGGTTTTCCACATTCCATTTCAGGCAGTTCAGTGTTAGAAAGATAAAAGCAAACAGGCAAGAAAAACTCCAGCAGCCAGAATAAAATTACAGAGAAAATGAGATCAATAATTCAGGGTACAGAAGAAATAAATAAACTGTGAATATTTTGCTGTTTTAAGGGGGCAAAGACCAAGAGCAACTGAAGCTATTGATCCAAAAAAAGGGGGGATTACAATTAGAAACTAAGGAGATGTCCAAGGGGTTTTTCCCAATGAGTCTTGAGAGCTACATTATAATTTTTCAGAGGAACCACACAAACCCCATGGCACAGGACTGCTGGAGGTGAGCAGTAAAACACCAGAACAGGACTCAGCAACCTTTGAGTACCAGGGAAGGCATCCAGGTAGATTTTTTAATAGCATGTGACAGGACTTCTAATTTTGGCCATGCCCTCACCCCTAGCATCTGGAAGGATTCATGTGGAAGAGGCAGAAATTCCTCTCGTACAGAGCTCCCAGAGAGCCAGCTGATGTTATCTTACCTAAACTGGATCACGTTCCTTTGCTCTTGAAAGCCTCTTTCCAGCAGGTTTAAACTGTAATTTGGGGAAGAAAAACGTGGACTACTCAGTAAAGAAAAAAGACCAAGTCCTGTGTTAAAAAATTGGGAACAAATCTGTGGATATTCTGGTGCAATCCAGGCTCTCTGTGTGGATTATCTGCAGTCTTTCACCTGGTTTTTTATCCTGCTGATCCCGTCTCTTTAGCGTGTCTTGGGACAGGCTTAGAGATCTCCTGAAGAGATAGGTCAGCTTTTCTCAGGGAGCTTCTGCTGCTGGACCCGGTGGAAAGGCAAGGGTGGCATAAATATTGTCTGATTTTAGGGGATTCTGGCTATTCTTTTTAGCTTTTCCATACAGAAATGAGGGGAAAATGTCACTTGAGGTGGTGGCTCCTTGGAGAAGCCTTTCCTTGGAATTGGTTATGAGGGAACAAACAGGGAAGTCCAACAGCTTCAGCACGAGGCAGGCAATGTGAAACCGCCTCAAAAATGTCTCATATGCTGCTCTCCTGACCCCTGGAATGACATCACTGACTTAATCCATAATAATACATTCATCTTAAATATATTCTGGTGCATCCACTAAAGTTCTTGTCGTTGTTTGTTGGTTTTTTTCCCTGCCTTGCAAGGTAACAGCAATTTTAACAGAGATTTTGGGCTGCTATTCCCTTAGGAGCAGATTTTATAGTGCTTTCAATTTTTGCCTTTCTCTACCCTCTCCACCTAAAGAAAAATGCAACAAAAAATAGCACACAAAGCCAAAAAGGCTCAGGCAAAACTTCCATGTTTCTTCCTACATTTTTAGCAGCTCTAATTACTCGGCTGGTTTTTCTAAGGTGAACATTGAAATATTTTACTCTGGTGGTTTGGGGTTTTAATGCCAATAAAATTACATCATCCATTATTTGTGTGCATGTTCAGGGGAGGCTGAGCAGGCTGAAATACTTCAAAAGAGATGGCTCAAGGGAGATAAGCTTTAGGTCTATAAAATTAAGAATTATCTGGAGACAATTAATAGGACACAGCTCCTGGTGATTTTCGCATAGCAGGCAATAAAGAAGAAAATACTTTTTCCCATACAGTGTCCTCAGAAATAACGCTGTTATTAGGGAATACTTTTGGGAGCTTGTTGCTAAAGCAAATAACATCTCTCCTGTCCCCCCCAGTACCCCTCAGGAGGCAGCTACCCCGTGACTTACATCTCTTCCTCGCACTACCCCTACCAAAGGATTGCTCCTCAAAGCAGCCAAGAATCCCAGCAGCCTCTGTTTCCCAAACCCATCTACTCCTACAGGTAACACAATCTTTTTCCAAGCCCTCACCTTACAGGAAATACCCCGTTTACCCCTGGCCTGTTTCCAGCATCGTTCGCAACAACACGTTCGCTCTTATTTGTCTTGTTCCCAGGGTGTTCTGTCCTGTCCCTACGGATCACAAATCGTTCCAGACTCTGGGGCCGGCCAAGGCACAGAGAAATTAAGTGTTGTGAAGCAGGGGAACAGTCTTGATCACTCTCAAAAAAAAAAAAAATGAAGTGAGACGTTTCTCTAATGCTAAATTTTAGGGTGTTGAGAATTTCATCAGTGTGATACTGATCCTACTTAGTTGTCTATTCTAACACCTGCGTTAAAAGTGATTTTTTCCGCAGTTACTGGAGCAAGGAAATGCCTAGAAAACAAATCAGCTACGGCAGTCACCACATGGGTTTAGCCCCCAAAGTAGATCAGACAATTATATTTGAATTATCCCTCTGTCACTGTCGGTTTGATTATCTTTATAGATTTTATCTATCACTGTCTCAGATTATCTTTGTGGCCTTCACCAGTTTAAGCATTCAAATAAAACCTTCAATAACTGCACACCAGCAGGATTTGAAGGTCTCGATTCTACTTTCTATATTACTTCATATTAAACCCAGGCTGGACCTTCTAGATGAGCTTGGAGAATTACCTGTAGGAGTTAAGGAGATTGTTGTAAACAACTGAGTGGAAACATAAAATCATCTTTGTATTTGTGCTATGACAGTGAAAAATGTCACACTGTGAAAAATGATCTATTTTTGGTTGTGAGGAGTCAGGCAGAAGAGGCTAAAATGCTTTTCTTTCTCTCCCTAAAGCATCCTGATCTTCATGGCTCTCAAAAACAGCAAGACAGGGAGTTTGCCAGTCAGTGAGATTTACAATTTCATGACGGAACACTTCCCTTACTTTAAGGTGAGTTCCACGGAGATGGGGATGGGAATCTCCCTCTAAGCTTACCTGTCAGCAGAGGGAATAAGGGATGGGATTCCAGCTATGAACAGGGAGAATTTCTTAGGAGATTAATACCAAATCAATTACACACTAAGTACTCTCACGATCTCAAACTACCCAGCATTTTGCACCTAGGCAGAAATGTGAAATGTGGCGATATTGAACTCAAAAAGATATGAAGAACTGTTCCAGCTGTGAGCTTGGGTGTAGAGCAGTGACCATTCGTCACCAGCAGCTCATAAAAAGGGCAAATAATTTTAAAAGCACATTCGCTGCTTCCTCTCAGATCTCAAATACAGGCAGAACTGGTCTTGTAGCTTCCTCTGCCACCAGCAGCACCTCCAGACTGGTGTGGAAGCAGAGGATTCCAGGTTAGCTCACTCCATCCTGGAGCTGGGATATTCCTCTTGGGCAACAGCATCCCGTGCATGCCCCGTACAAAGAAAAGCGTAATGTGTGATAATGGCTCTAAGCTCATAATTACACGGGAGGGAAAGGGTGGATGGTTTGCAGCAGCGCTGCTGAAATTTGGATCCTTGCTGTGAGGGAATGGTTCCTCACACTTGGAATGCCAGCGGAAAGCGCTCAGTCAGCACAGGATCCAAGAGCAGGAGGATTAGTTAAGATTTTTTTAAAGAGCTGTAATGGAATCATCATGTGCTGCTCCACTCAGAGCTTTATTTCTGCTGATTCTTCAAAAGCACCTCGCTGAAGTCCACAGTGGGTGACCTCAGCTGTGAGCAAGGCCCAAAAATGAAAATAAAGCCAGCGAGTCTGTCCTGTTTCCTATTGCAAATAGCCCTGCAGCAATTAAAGCAAATTTAAAACAGCCACTGCAAGGCAGTTCAAACATTTATAATAAAGGAACACTGAGAATAACTAAAAATAAATGTTTCAATACAATTTTGCGGTGGTTTTGGACACTGAGGATAAGTAGAGCACACACAAAAAAATAAGAAGATTGAATATGTCAGTAATCAGAGAAAAATACACATTATCACAGAGGAAGAACTGTCAGGATCCATCACACTCCTGTACCCACAAATTCCCTCCTAAAGGAATCACTAACTGCTCCAGAAGAGTAGGGAGAAAAAAATAAAGAAACCTACCTTCAGAAATCCCAGTGGAATCCACAGGAAAATAACAAGAGTTTCAAGCAGAGAGGTGGGAATGTTATTAATAATTTTTACAGGCATGCACATGTTTATTCATCAAATCAAA
The DNA here is from genome assembly GCA_013397755.1 of Cnemophilus loriae. NCBI lineage: Eukaryota > Metazoa > Chordata > Aves > Passeriformes > Corvidae > Cnemophilus > Cnemophilus loriae. The sequence goes on from VZTF01001472.1 coordinate 369,147, forward strand.
CTGAAATAAATTCTCTGTTGTCCTACAACACAATTGATTATAAAATTTTAAAAAATTAAACCAAATGCTGCTGCTGCCCACACAGGCAGAATCCCTCAGACTCAGGACTGTGGCCAGGTGTCACCATCCTGGTCCTGGTTTTTCAGAACCTCAAATCTTTTTTTTTTTCAATTCATTTAAGAACTGATGAGAATGAGGTTACTGCTGTAGGAAAAGAATAGTACAGGGGGTACTACCCAGATATTCACTATTTTGTGGCAGCTTTATTTTTGCATTTTACTTACAAACGCAGTTAAATGTATTTGAGTGTAACATCCTTAAAATAACCAGGGGAGAATGAACAATCAGATATTACATTTACAGTCATCAGTCCCTGTCTGCCTCTGGTCCTTACAGCAGCCCAGAGAATTACCAATATATGGCAAAGCTTAATATCTTCCATCCTCCCAGCTTTTGGAGAGTCTTCAGCAAAATAAAATCACATAAAAATCAGCAAAGAACGTTTTGCTGCCACTATCAGCACTCACTAAAAAGCAGGATACAACAGGGAGAGGGGAAGCAATTTATGCTGGAGAGAAAAACAGTGCAAGTGCACACAGAGCCTTGCTGGGAGACATGGGATGATACAAGCCGAGTCAAATTAACTGGGATTCGCTGCCACAGCAAATTTAGTTTCTATGATGCAACAATCTCATTTCTAGTTGAAACAGAGCAATCCAACTCCTACGTCCTAAAAAAAAAAAAAAAAAAAAATCTACGCAGCTAAAGTTGAATTAGTCTTTGATGTACCTCTCCCTTCTCTTGAGACCTAGATTTAAAGAGAAAGGGTTTTGCAAGATCACTGAACTCTTTAAACTTCAAGGGCTGGTCAGGATCAGTGGGGCTGGACAATAACTCTTTTTTCGGTAGTGATTAATGAGTCTAACAAAAAGCTTTAATCTTTTTAATTGGAGTTATTGCCAGTGGGCCGAGAGGGCAGAAAGGTCTGTGGTCTGATGGAAGTGTTCAGGTGTTGTGGATGTGGCACCTGGGGACATGGATTGGTGGTGGCCTTGGCAGAGTTAATGGTTGGACTCGGTGACCTCAGAGGGCTTTTCCCACCTCAGTGATTCTGGGATTCCCCAGCTGATTTTATGATTCTGCGCTTTCATCTCCACTGTGCTGAACATAGCTATGGCCAAAATCAGCCATAGCGAGGAGATTCCAGCTACTCAAGGGCCACTCCAGCAGCCAAAGTTTGTTCATTAACACTCACATCTGCTTAAAAAACTGATATTTTTTCTCTTAACACACTGAGTGTTCCTTCAAGCCCTGCCTGGACAAACGAATTCTCACAGCTCGGCAACCCCAAGTTTAATGCAAGAACCTGCTCAGCTCCCAGCAGCAGCCTCCAAAATCAACCCATGTACTTTTTGCTCATGGAGTTTCTAAAACCATCTCCTAATTTACACCCCCACATGTTCTGAAAACCTCTGAGAAGCCTGTGCCGCTCCCATCTGAGCAGAAACACCAATTATCCTGTCTAGGTACACACAGAGGTGTGTGGAGCCTGTGTGCAGGGCAAGAAACAGGAATATTCATCCAGGTCAGCTTGTTCAGTAGCTAAATACACAGCTTGGCTGGGAGGAACAGTTTTATTCACGTTACTTGAATTCAAGTTACTTGAATATTATCTGCAAGGGAGAAAAAAACCTGATTTGTCATGTTTAGCACGACCCTGTGGCAGAAAATGTTTTAAAGGTTTGGGGTTTCTCTTCTCTTCTCTTCTCTTCTCTTCTCTTCTCTTCTCTTCTCTTCTCTTCTCTTCTCTTCTCTTCTCTTCTCTTCTCTTCTCTTCTCTTCTCTTCTCTTCTCTTCTCTTCTCTTCTCTTCTCTTCTCTTCTCTTCTCTCTTCTTCCTTTCTAATACAATTTCTGTTGTCTCACCCATGAGACAGAATAGTGAAATGCTGACATCAGGTGGGCTGAAATGGTAGGAACTGTGCTGCTATGAAGGGGAAATAGTTTCTCTTTCAGTAAATAATATATATTTAATTCCACATCTATTTATTTTTTTGTGAAGAAAGTGAGCATTAAATTTGACCCCCAGCTCTTCAATAAGGCTTTTAATGCCTCAATCCACACAATAGTTCTTTATAAGCCACAAAACAACAGGTTTTACGTTCCTTATAAAACCACGTACAAAAAATTAAATCCTGATAAAAGCATTTCGTCAAAGTGTGTTTAAAATTCACAGTCTGTCATGTGAGTGCCAAGATGGACTCAGATCCATTTATAAAAGACGGTTTTAGAGGAAGTCTGATGGACTAGGCAACAATTCAAGAAATTATCAAACTATCAAAAATCTGGCTTTCTACGAGAGAAGGATCCTATTAATAAACAGTAAGAATGGAAAAAAAAACTTAATGACCGTAAGAGGGAAAACCTGATTATTTTTAACATTTTTGAAAAGACTGTGGAAACCCACATTTATTTCTTGTGCTCTCTGTTCAATAATTCTCTGCTTGATATAAACAGTTACGATGACAAATATTTGCATCCATGAACATGAATCAATAGCCACGGACAACTTGACTCTCATTTCAGAGAGCTGTTTCATTTCTTGCAATTCTTCTGAGGAATTCGAAAGAAAAGGAGGCGATTTTTTGGCAAACAAGAAAAGAATCATTGCAACGATCCAGTTTAAAGAACCTTCCAGCTGCTGCTGCTGAGTTAAAAATAAATACAGAGCACAGAGATGAGTGATCAGCTGTGGAAACTTGTATCTCATCTGTAGGGCTTGTGATTAAAACATTTGGTTATGTAATCGGCCAGCACACAAAGTTACACCTACAGTAGCAGGAGAAACCCTTTTGAAGTCTGCCTGGACACTGAATTTGAGCCCAGGTAGCGTGTAGTGCTCTCATGAAGAGTTGGAAATATTTCTAGGTGTCCTAAAATAGATTCTGATCGATTTCTTGTTAGTTCTAGAACATGAATTTTTACACGCTTAATTCTTGTGATGTGCAAGTTCACTCTTAAAGATCCAGCAGGTCTCTCACAACCTTTTTGCTTCGAAGATCACTTACTATTTTATCTGATCCCTCTCTTCCCACACAACACGACTGTAACATTTTTGTGGCTTCCCTCTAATGCACAAGTTTCTCACTGCAGAAGGTACAGACTTAAACAGCATTTCTTGTAACCTCACCAGTCAAAACAGAGTTATATATATATATATATATATATATATACATTTTTAATTTTTTT
>VZTF01001472.1:374010-407500 GCA_013397755.1 Cnemophilus loriae
CATCCCATCCTCCACAAGATCCATTTCTGTCCCTATTTTACATCTCCACGCCACTGTCACAAACCCCGCCTTCCTGGGTTACATTTTCTATAAACACCAAGCAATTTTGCCTTAAATCTCTAAAAGGTTTCTCAAGGAAGCTACAGATTTGCATCCAGGGTTTAAAAAAACATTCCTGCTCCCCTCCTTGGCTACAGTTGCTGGTATAAAAGATTGCAACACAGTATTTAGAACATATTCTTGAAATTCAGACGCCTATTTTCAACTGAAAGCTACTCAAGCACAACTATTTAGTGCCTTTCTTGCAAGAGAATTGTCACGTGAAAGGCACCAAGAGAAATAAATTTGATATAATTAACATGTTAATATTTTCCTTGATCAATATTGATTGCACATCTCTGCTTAAAAGGATGCTCTTTCCCCCTTCCCAAAGCATTAATAGGATCTACACTCCAAACAATTCTATTTTCTGAGGTGTCTTCTTATATTCTTCATAAATATACATTTCTAACTGAATTTTAGAGAGAGTTTTCTTAAATTAACGCTGTTTTCTCCCAGATTTAAATTTATTACGGAGACAGACAAATAATAACCATCCAAACAACCTCTTCCCTTCCTCAATCCCAAGAGATTAGGATCACCTACGCACAGATGTTTAATAAACAACATCTCCTGCAACACGATGATTTAAAAAGCCAATATAAAGAAATGCATGGAGAGAAAACATAAAGAAAGCTGAATCAATTTGTTAATCAGTGTGGGGATTTTTTTTTTTTTCTGTTTTGTTTTTTTTTTTTTTTTTGGAATCTTTGGGAGGAGCTGAAAGACGACAGCCTCGCCGTGGATCCCCTCGTCCTCATTTCATCATCCCCGATGCCTTCGCAGTGTTTCCCCTCCCACTGCCAGCTGGAGAGCGGCGGCGGCAGCGTCCCCGTCGCGGCCGGAACTGCTCACGGGAACGGGCCCGACCTGCAGCTCACCACGCTCTACTCCGCCTTCATGGAGCTGGACACGGTGTCCCCCGCCTACCTGAGCAACCCCGGCTCCAAACCCATCGCCTTAATGTGAACCACGCCCCAGCGGCACCGCCGAAACGGAAATCCAGTCCTAACCATCACACACTGGGCGATGTCAGCTGAGACTGTGTCCATGGGAATGAGAATTTCATTTTTTTTTTTTTTCCCCCCAGAAGTCGCCCGCAGGATATGTAGCTTTACTATGATAATTTTCTACAGACAGATGTTAAAAAAAAAAAAAAATTTAAAATATTATTTAAAGATAATATGGTTAACAGCTGAACTTGTCAACACCGTTTTATCAAGCCACTCATCTTCTTCATCTTCCAGAAATAAGAGGAAAACAAATCCTTGACCTCTTTTTTTTTTCCTTTTCCTTTTTTTTTCTTTAACGAAAGCTGCTTGCAAATGAACACAGAACTCCCAGCACACAACAATTTAACTTATTTCTTGGAGCCACTGACGGCAACATCATCCCCTACAGAACACTCAAATGATAAAATCTACCGATTAAAACATTTATAGTCCCCTTGAAAGAAGTTCTGGGTTTTGGTAAACATGAACTGAGAATTCTGCAAGTATTAGAAGACAGAGGACAAGCTGCTGACAGACTAAACCAAAGAAACAAATATACTTCAGTGGAAAATATCTAAGTTTTACTGTATTTAAAAAGAAATTTTAAACTCTGCTTTTTTAATAAAAAAGAACAAAACTATTTAGTAGAATTTTTACTTGGCTGGAAATTCTTCCCATTCATGCCTCTTATCTTTCGTCACATAAACTAAACATTAACATGAATTATGAAGCCGTTAAATGAAGATTTTTTTAAAATGGTAATAAAAAAGAAGAGAGAAGTTGCAGTTGGCCAAATCCAGAGAGCATCTGTGTTTTAACTGGTACCTTCAGTGGGGTTTATTGTGATGCTGAACCAAATCTTGCAGCAGGTTCCTACTGTGAACTAAATCTAGGCCAGTTTTTCAGGAGCACCCTTCTCCCTCTGATTTTCCACAAGGATGGAATAAAAAAAGTAAAAAAAAAAAAACAGAAAATAATAGAATAAACCAATTTTATTTTAAGTGATGCAACCTAAACCCAGAGTAACCTGGAGCAGGAACTTAACGGCATTATGGAAAATAGTTTAGAAGTTTAAAAAATACCAGTGTCTTGAATGATGGGTTGTCCAGAGAGGCTGTGGCTGCCTCATCCCTGGCAGTGTCCAAGGCCAGGCTGGACAGGGCTTGGAGCACCCTGGGACAGTGGAAGGTGTCCCTGCCCGTGGCAGGGGGTGGCACTGGATGATCTTTAAGGTCCTTTCCAACCCAACCCACTCTGGGATTCTCTGATCTCTATTCACAGATGATGTAAACTCCAGCTAAACCAAGGAGGTTAAAACTGGAGTCAGACTGGGTGATTTACACCACGAAAAAACCAAGGAGGGATTCTCGAGGATGGAACAAAGGGGATGGAATTGTTAAAATAAAGACACACGGGTTGAATTGGCCGCTGGCTCACAGCAAGGTGGGAGCTCTGCCCGCTCCCACTGACGCCAAACCCAGGCCCAAAGCTACACCCTCACCCTTTCCTACTAGGCCAGACTTAAAATCAGATTAGGGGCAGACGGATAAAGGCGACTTAGGAGGAACACATGTGATGCAGCTTTGTAATCCCTCACGCAACCACCAAGAAATCCTCACTTGACTCCACCTCCTCTTCCCACAAAGAGAATAAGGGGCGGAAGAAACGCAGCCAGGTTGGCCAAGTTGCTCCAGTTAAAAAAATAAAACCAGCAGGATGAGAGTTATGCAATCACGTCAGAGCTGGGGGAATCAGTTTTTGGGCATCCTAACATTTGGATAAAGAAATACAGAAAAAGTTCAGTATGACACATTATTAGAAATGTGAATATTATGGCCATTATATTATTATGGCATCCTAACATTTGGATAAAGAAATACAGAAAAAGTTCAGTATGACACATTATTAGAAATGTGAATATTATGAATATATTATTAAAGCACGTAGTGAGTATAAAGCTGCTAAACAGTATATAAATATGAATATAAATATGACTAAAAATATATATAAACCACAATGTGTATATACATAAAAACCAGTGTGTGTTTATGTGTGTGTGTGTGTAATATATATATTCTATATATAAAGTATGTGTATATAAAACACTGTATATGAACAGAAAATTATATGTACTTATAACACACAGTACATATAAAATAGTATTTATAAACAGTGTGTGTATATATATAACACTATATATATATATTAAAAAACCACAGTATAAATACATATATATATATATTCAGTGCAATTTAAGAGTCACAAACTTACAACTAAATACCTACCAAGTACATATTATTAGAAGGATAATATTACCCTAAGTGCCTTTTTTTTTTTAAGTAACACATTTTAATCAAATAAATTCACATTTTAATACAGACATGCCTTGAGGAAAAGCAAAACCAAAGCAGCTCCTGCTCTGTGCTCAGGCACTGGTTTTGTACCCCTGTGGCTCTTGAACACACAGCTACTCTGATGCCTTAAAATACGTCAGCATCGCTCTGAAGCCAAAAATAATAAGAATAATTGGTAAATAATGTTCTCTACAAACATCAGACACAAGTCCGGCACGTGGGAGGGGTTGGTTCCCTGGGCTCTGTGCGTTTGTGAGCTCTGAGTTCAACAGAAGATCCCAGTGTTGGACCAGGACCCCCAGCGCTGGGCAGGACCCGGTGTCCAGGCCCTCCAAACTCCCCAAATTCACTTCAGCCACGTCAGTGCCAGTGGGAGTTCTGCACACCTCCATCCTCAGGGAATTTCCAGATATGACTCTCTCCATTTCAAAGCTTTTCTCTGCAAACACCAACGAGTTGGCACATGGATTTTCTGAAACATTTTCAGCACCCCAGGGGAGTGAGATGCTCAGTTCTCCACGAGTTTCAATCACTATTTGCACCAAATTCTTGTTAAATCCTTTTAAAACTCCTTACAAATTCCCCTCCTGAGTAGCACACAGTGAACCACACCATGTCCAGAACACTACAGGCCTTTGCAAGATATGCCTGACAGAATGAGCAGCATTTCCAGTATTTTATATTTGGACAAGAAAATGCATGAGAACACACCAGAGGAAGTGCAGTGGGATGGTTCATTACTCTAAAAGCATGGCAAAAATGTAATAAAATATTTATGATTAAAGCAAACCCATGGCACGTGAAAAAATCCATCAAAACTGACAGTAGGAATCTGGACAACATTATCAAGCTGAGTTAAATGTCTGCGAAACTCCAAATTCACAGATTTGAAAGCAAAACTGCTTTTTCTGTGTCAAAGATTCATAATTCACGGGGCACAACAACCCATCCATGATTTGTTAATTCCTGTGTGTCACTCGTGTCCCCTGTGGCCTCGGGCTCAGCCATTCCCTCAGAGGCACCAATATATTCCATGCTTGTGACCACACACATGATCACAGGCTGGAGGGGGAGGAAGAAATAGAGAAGAAATCAAAGTGTAAGACTTTATTCTATATTTTTTCTTGGTAATGAGTCTTTGAAGAATGATCAGACAAAGAACAAAAGGGAAAAAAAACCACTTTAACATGTTTTTTCCTGTGCTTTCTGGAGTTTCTTGTATCCACACGAGAGGTTTGTCCTCCCTTTATATAGTTCTTTATTCAGAGCACCTTCAAGTATTTTCTCCAATGCATTCCATATTTAATGGAATTAAATTAATGGTTGGACATTTCACAGAAGTTATAAGAAAAGGCCTGTAATAACTTTTATTTAAAAAGAGTTCTGTTTAAGATAAACAAACAAACAATATTGCAAGTTATTAACTAATATAAATTGCCTGGGTTTGTTTTCCCCTTCCTGCTCCACGTCAGGCTCCTACACCTGAAATTTTGTTGTCTTGCTTCAGTTTAGCATTTGTGATTCTGGTAGACACAAAACCAACTCATGGGTTCATGAGGAAAGAGTTATACTATAAATTACAATTCCGGAACAATTACTATAAATAGTTTGAAATTATGTTTATTTAACTACTTTTATTTAAGTTTATATACAAGAATAACCCTCAGCTTGTGCAATCCTTATTTTTGACTTTTAAAAAAACTTGACATACTGATGGCACATAAATATTTTCTTAGAGCTGGTGACACCTTATTTTGTACCTACCATAAAATCAGTATTTTGCACACATTGCAAATCTATTTTTGCATTTGCATTGAATTCCATTATGAGCAGCACTCTGAAAATAGGGGGAGAAAGAAACAAAAGAATGAAGTTTTCCCAGTCCAAGGCTAATGCTGTCTGCTTAATCAGCCTCTTCCAAAGGGATTATGCAAACCTGTCTAGGAGAAAAAATAACCTTAAGTGTAATTACCATAAAAATATCTTATTACCAAACAGAAGAAAGTGCTCACTGCTGCCCTCTCCAACACATGATTAGGAAAAATTTGCACTCTAAAGTTTAGGATTTATTAGCTTAACCTTTTTTTTATTGCAGGTTTCATTTAAACTTCAAAAAAATCAAATAACCATTTATATTGGAACTATGTTTTGAAGCTGTTTTGTCTTCTCATGAGCCCAAATTATTACAAGACTTCTGCCACTCTTATTTGCCTGTTCTTGGTATAAAACCATCACCCCCGAACATTCATTTGCTTTTGTTGAGATAAGAACTGATCTGAGAAGAACTCTCTCTGCACAGTCTTTCAAACCCCTGGCACAGCACCGAGCTACTTAAACCCAGCAGTGATTAACAGGAATTATGGAACAGATAAAACACTGAATATCACATCAGCTCTACCGTGCACAAACCTTGAGAAGTGCAACCGACTCACTGGCACTTCCAAACAAATTTAAGCTACTGGAATAAATATTTGGATTCCAGAATTTCGTTTACCAGGGCTGCTGCTCCATTTTTGTACTTCAGGCTTCCAGATCTGCCTGTAAATGTTTGTGTTTAGACTGTTAAACATCAAAACCAGCCAACACTTTTACATGAGCTTTTCCTGACCTCCTAATCCGTTTCCAGTCTTACACAAACAAACCCAAAACCCTCAGTAGTGGCAGAAGAACTCTCTGGTTCACTGCGTATTCCCTCTCTGCAATGACATAAATGGAAGCTTTAAAGAAGCATTTTCCATCTGTGGTCACAGCAAAAATTGAATTTAGAACTAATAAAATAATGAATAATGGAGTTATCATAAAACAAAATTTAAATGCGATCTGTGTAGAAGCAGAAAAGGGCTATTTTTTAGTTCAAAGAAATAAAAACACACAAAGAATATTTGCTTGCATGGAAAATACTGAAATTACCGAAAATAAACAGCAGTGGGAAGATCATTAATGCACATGGCACTTATTTCACCTGGGGGCTCTTATTCCAGCAGCACATCGACGAAAAATACCAGGTATTGGGTATAACCATAATAAATGCTGACTGAAACGTGCAATTGATGATTTTTAGGTCTTTTTTTAATCATAAAATCACAGAAGGGTTTGGGTGGGAAGGGACTTCCAAGACCATTTTGTTCCAACCCCTTCCACTGGGCCCGGCTGCTCCGAGCCTGACGCTGAGCCACAACTCCCGCGTGCTTCGCCACCCTCACAGCCGAGAATTTCTGCCTCGTATCCCACCTAAACCTCCCCTCTCTCAGTCTGAAGCCGTTTCCCCTTGTCCTGACTTCTCCAAATGCCCACCCCAGCCCTTCTGGAGCCCTTTTAGACCCTGAAAGGCCACAGTGAGTTCACCCCGGAGCCGTTCTGCTGCTTGGGCCAAGGGGAGAACCCTCCTCCGGATGGATCCAGCCGTGACCTGGGCACAGCAGAGGCCAGCGAAACCATTCGGGATTTATTCCTGACAAAACCAATTAGGCCCGGCTGTGCAGCCCTCGTTAGTCACATGAATTCATTGCTTACTCACGCCATCGGCACCGGGAAATTCATTCCAGCAGCAGCAGCCCAGGCCGGGAGGATGAGGGGATGTGCCAAGACCCACTGAGAGCTCAGGCAGAAGCACATCAGCCACAAAAAAAACCACTGCAGAAAGGGAATTCACATCATTTGGGTGACCACAGAATTCAAGATCTTGCTCGTCCAGGAAGCTGCTGAAGAATTTAATTTCAAGCACGTGAATAAGCCCAGCGTGCTGAGGCCTGCTGGAGGCACCAGGCCCGAACGATCCCTCAAGGCATTTATTATACTTGCCTTTCCCTCTAGACCAACTTTAGGACATAAAAAAACTCCTAAAACATACAGAAAGAAATATTTTCTACCAAATATCCGGTTAACCTAAGGAGAAAACTGCAACGATCAGTTGGCATAAAAGGCATTAAAAAAATGCAAATTTTTGTTTTGGCTGGAAATGCTCTTTCTCATTTTGACGTATCTTACAGAAATATAAACATTGTCTGAAATAATAGTTCTTATAAGTTATCTGAGTGGTGACACTTGTGCTTGTGTTTCCTCCAAGCATCTCTTGCCACACAGCCACAGGAAGCATAGCCCTGCGTTTGTCAGCTGCAAGGAACATTTCTGCACTGTTATTTCAAATTTAGGTTATGAGCAATGCCAGCTGATGAATTCCAGTGGGGAAATAGCCTTAAAATCTGACATCTCAGTGCTGAAGAGCCTCGGCGTGTCTGGGGCAGAGTTTTATTCCTCTGAACTTGTGCTCAGGTCTCTGTGCACACTTTAATTTTAAGGGTTACAGTGAACCCTCTGTTCTCCTGACTTATGAACCTGTGCAGACATCAAAGCAGGCAGCACGTTTAATTAGACACTTAATTATAGATTAGGATGGTAAGGAATGCATTCGGAAAATTAAAACACGATTTTCAACCCCAGTCGAATGCCAGTCAACAGAGTAACACGGGCACAACGTTGGTGCACCGTGCCCTTCACATAACTCATAAAAAACAAAGTTGGGATTGGAGTTTTGGTTTTGGTGTTTGGTAGTTTTTTGGGTTTTTTTACCAAAATAGATTGGAAATATTTTTAGCTTTCAGGTCTGGCACATGTAGTTCTCTGGGCAACCTGTGCCAGAGTCTCACCACCCTCACAGGGAAGAATTTCTTCCTCATATCTAATCTAATCCCAATTGCTATTCCCCTCTTCTGATTTATCCTGCCATTCCACAGGAAAGGAAGAACTGAAGGTGTTTGGAACTCTCCTCTCCTGTCTGTGCTATCTCTCTTTCATAAAGGAAATTTAATCATGTGTTTTCTCTATTGCTGTTTGTAACTTCCCTGCCTGTTTTTATTTCTTGCTACAGATTACTTTCATACACAGCTTCATTAACATGGTTTACGCCCTCCACCTGAATAATTAAATTATTATTAAATAAAACAGGCCTTTGTTATATAAGGTCCCAAGTCAGTTTTCAAAATAATGGCTGGGAATCATCCAACTGCAATTATGCTCTACCTACCTAAATTCTCTTTGTAGTTTTAATTAAAATACATTATCCAGGATGATTTCATCTCCTATTTTAAGTTCTTGTACAGCACTGGTGAACGGGGAAAAAAAATCATGTCTGTAAAGCAATTGCTCTATTTTGTGGATAGAAATAGGGAGAATAAATAGGTTTGGGTTATCCTAGCATGCAATGAGAGATTTCAGTAATCTCTAAAATTATCTTTAAAGTAAGATCCATTGTGTTAGAGGGAAAAATTGGGAAATTTAGAGTACTTTATCACTGAGAAGTGTTCTTCCTACAGGTGAAAAATGTTAAGGGAATGCAAGTCAGAGATAGATGAATGCCCTTGAACAATGACAAATAAAATAGAAACATGGGGTGAACACATAAGATTTGCCACAATAACTCAGCAGCTGAGAAGTGCCAAAGGAAATAAAAATCTGAGGAGAAGCAGAGAACATCTCCAGAATGATTAGGCATATTTATTAATAAATGAGGCTGACAAACCAGCTAAAGAGGGGATAAAAAAAAACCAAAACATTGGTAATGCAGTGTATTTTTGGCAGACATTTAACACTGGGGAGTTTTCATGGGAATAAAATTCAGATTTTTTTGTTTGTTTGTTTGTTTTTAAGGTTCTTTGCAATCTCAGAAGATTTCTAAGCAAGTCCAGGTAATTATACCTGAGCATCCAAATCAGAGAGACTGTTTAACCTGCTTTATTAGTTATTAGCACTGATTTGGCTGGGGAGGAGGGGGTTTAGGTATTCAGTGAAATAAGCGTCAGCATCCAGTCCTTGCAAGAATTCCTTGCAAGAACTCCAAGTCACAATCCAAAAGGGAAACCCTTGAACGAATAAATTCCTTCCTCAAATTCCAGTACACGATGATGTCCCGCGGGATATTGTGTTATTGAGGAGTCCCCAGGAATTCTGGGGAATCAAAACGAGTTATAGAAGATATTTTCAAACAAAAGCATCCTACTTCTCTTCTTGTTCTGCTCCCACAGAAACACAGAGGTATTCCCAGGAATTTCTGAATAAACTATCAAAGCCATCAAGATGGAATTACCACAGTAAAACTCACTTCAGCCCGAGCAGCTGGTTCAGTTTTAGTCAGTAAGGCAGAGACAGCAATTTCCACATTCATTTCAAAATCAGATTCTCCAAAGTGCAGCCAGAAATCCTTCAGAAGCACAACCTGGTGCATCAGAGTGATCCAGGGAACTCCAAGGTTCTGTTAATGTACTTTGAAACTAATTTATTTTTCACATTTTTCATTTTTTTCAAATTCTCAGATTTTTCACTTTGTTTTTCAAATTGACTTTTCAAACTTGCAAATTTGTTAAAATCCCAACCTGATACACAGCTGCGATTTGTGCAACTCCAAAGTCCCATTAATGTAATTGATACCAATTTATTTTAATTACACCCCAAGACATTAACAATCTGAAAGTTAAATCCCACCTGAACACTTTTAATGTGATGGTTTTACCCACAGAACTACCCAAACCACTGCAGAGCCTTTCCATCAATCACCAAAAAATGAAGCTGCTCACACACATTTGCACAAAAACTGGACCTTGAATATTGATAGAAGTGACCTGAAATAAAAGCTTGAATGTTTTTCTCATAGAAATATTTAAATAAAACAGACAATCACCCTCGTTTCTAGGATCAATAATTTATTTCTTTTTTATTTTTTTTTTTTTACATTTTGCAATTTGTTACAGGAGAAGAAACACTTGCTAATGGAAGTGACATGTTTTTGAACCATTTTCCAAGGTAATGGAAAAAGTTAAGCATATTCCCTAGGATGCACATTGATGACTAAGCTGCCAATATTAAATCAATTGAAGCAAGTGCAGTCCCTATTTAATCCTTGTATAAATTAATTTAAGGACTCTCCTTCTCCTACAGGAAGACTAAATTGTAGCATCTAATTTTCTTTTTTTTTTATCCTGAAGTCTCAATCTTTTTTCTCTCTCTACTTAATCTGCAAGAAGTCAAACAGACTGAGGCCAAAGCCGCAGAACAGATTCCGTGCCAAGGTTCCTTCTATTCCTGGTGATCTCCTCAGTTCCCTCCTGTCCCAAAAAGGAAACAAAAGACTCCCAGTTTTCTGAAAAGCAGATTCTCTGCATGACAGTGCATTGCACTGCCACAGGATGGGCCACAGTGGATGTTCTCCTAGCAAACAAATCACTACCAAGGTACAAAGAATTAGAAATGAACTCGGTAAAAATGCTCCTAACGTTTTCCCAGTGGTATAGTAACCAGAATCCTACTTTCCTTCCACAAAAAATAGAGGTGTTTTTTTTTTATAAATACATTTTAATACAGACAATTCTGTTTCTATGCCAATAAAAAAAAAAAAGTCACATTCAAACAGGTTTGCTGGGTGTATTAAGATACAAGCAGACGCCGGAGCAGGCAGGAGCACAGGGGGGTTTTGGGGGGCTGCAGACACACAAACACCATTTCACCCACTGACCAGTGATGGGGAGAACAACTGAGCTGCAAGGTGAGACCTGGAGCATCACACTCCTCAAACAGTTCAGGAATTTCCGTGTAGATTAAATTATATGAACTCTCAATGGTATTTAACACTAACATTGAAAAGCCTCCATAAATTTAAGCAGTGCTTCTGCTGGGGGTAGAGAGAAGAACCACGAGCAGCTGCCTCAGACTCAGGAGAAAATTGAGTCACTCACCATAGCCTTGAAGCTCTTGGGTCCAAAGAGCTGAAATTAATTCTCCTTGTCCTCCTTTCCTCACTTTTCCCCCCAAATGGACCTGCCCAGCTTTTGTGCCATACACACAGTTCCAGCTGCTCCCCCGCAGCCCCAAACGACAGCAATGATTTCTGTGGTTTCCTTCCTAACCAGATCTAATTAAAACTGAGCTGTTAACCATCTCTTCCAGGTTATGAATAATTAATAGAGCATTTTTAGAATTCTTATTAAATATGACAGTGGGTATTAGCATCTTCTTACCTTAAATAGCCCCAATCTTTGCATGACTAAGAGTTCCCTTTAACTTTTGCCATGAAGATTGGGGTTTTTTATGGGTTGATATGTAGGACTATTTCTCAATTAACAGCTTTTTCTCAAACTGAAGGGATTTGGAAGTTGGGAGCCTGCATGTTTCACACGCAGCCAGCCACCACTGTGACACTACACAAGATTTTGGAATAAAACTCAGAGGACAGAAGTGGAAAATAGAGCATCTCGCTGACCTGCTCAAAAAAAAAAAAGACATAGAGAGAGATTATGAGCAAGAACTAAACTCCAACAGATTGTTTTCAATCCTGGAGAGACTTTCTACATTAAAATAAATAAATAAATAAATTCTTCTGAGTCAAGAAGGGTGGATCATTCAGTCATTTCAGAAATGTCACCACGTAATGAATAATTCACAGAAACAATTTTGGCTTTCGCCACTGAACTGAGAGCTAAGTTTCTAGATTGTAAACCACAGCTGATGTGTTAATTCTAAAAATGAAATGGTTCTCTCCCTGCCACGGAAGTGTGAATTATTAGAGCATGCAGCTCACCACCAATGTATTGCTGCTTTTCTAAAAAGCCCTGACTACTAAAAGAATCCGAGACTGACAAAGTGAAAAAAATGTGTCAAACTATAATTTCCCTGAAAGAATGTGTTGAGCTGTAATTTCCCTGTCTCTCAGAAAAATTATGTCACTATTAGCACTCAGAGAGACTTAGTTCCTTTTTCCAAGATTAAGTCACTGTGTAAAGCACACACTTAATCCTGTTTTATGACAGGAAACAGCCCGGCATTATTAGCAGATAATCTTGGTTAGCTCTTGGATGTTTTCTTTCACTTTCTGAAAGTCAGATCCCAAATTGCCAGGCTGGCTTGTTAAAACAGAGCTGTAGTGCTAATTAAAGTCATGCTTAAAATGAGATCAAGGAAGAAAATACAACAACTCTTTCTTTTCCAGAGCCAATATTTGGTGATTTCGCAATGAACGTCCAAAGTAAACCCAATAATGATGAATGTTTAAATACAAAATAATAGCTAGTCAAGAAGATTAACAAATTCTTCTATGAACAATGCTGCTAAGACCTGATTCTCAGCTGGTTTCTAATAAGAATCAGCTGCCAATTTAAGGGAAAAAAAACGTGGGTTTCACAACTGAGCTGCAAATTCAGCTCCCTTTCAGAAGGAAGTTGAAATTATTGGGTGCTGCACAGAGCGTGGTCTTTAACACTAAATTTTGAAGGTGGTTTTTAATGCAAAACATGGGCAGAAGTGGCACTAGAACAGCAACTCTACAGGTTTTGAAGGAACATTCTTTTAAAGCTGTTTATGTGCCTCTTGTCAACACCACACGTGATGCTGCTGCAGGAGCAGGCGGGAAAGGAACAGAAGCTCTGCCCTGGACAGCGATTCCCACGTGTTTGTAAAGATTGTGGATGTGGGTGACCTCAAGGAAACGCTTACAAAGAGTTTCCAAGTGAAACAGAGAGAGAACAGCGATAACTGCTCCAGTGGGACCCAGGAAAAAGCACCTTCATTGCACTCCCCACGGAACGTTTCGTTGGTTGCCTTCGTTTAGGAATCAGAATTTGTTACTTCTGGCAAACTCTGGGGGTTTTTAATAAGAGTAAAATTGTCCTAGCTGAAAAGCTAAAGCTAAAATTGGTTGAAATTGATTTTATTGAAAATGTCCAATCTTTGTTTCTGGCTTAAAATATTCCTAATAATATTAGGCAACAAACTCACTCAGTGTAATATCTCCTACGTGATTCACACTAAATTTTCTGTGAGACTGGAATTATTACACATATAGTCTGATTTATAAAAGATTTCAGGAGAGCACCACTCAAATTTCCCTTGATTACAGTAATATTTTTATGGAAATACTCTTTTTTCTTCTGTCTTGAAAGGAGGTAGCATAAAAAAGGAGCAGAGCATGACTATTTCAGAGGAAACTCCATAACACGACCCAAGAGTCCACACCAAATTACAGCTGATCTCACCATAACATATTAAATAGATGACTGGCAATTCTGGGCAAATTCCATCCCTGAAAGTCTTTTAAAAATCTTATGCACAGAAGTGACTGTTATGAACAGCAGGTGAAAAATACCCCCCAAAAAATCCCTGTACAGGGCGGTAATTATAAACGTACACTCTATTTTGTCTTTAAATCAACATATTTTCTCCTGCAAATTGAAACAAGACTCAGAAATACTTAAAAACTGCAAAATGCCACTGGATATATGATTTAACAGCCCTGACGAAAAAAAAAAAATTGGGGGAAGAATGACAAAATTTTTGAAACTGTTTTCATCTGTAGTAATTATTGTGCTATAAAATTAATGGTCAGTAGCTCAAAGCACAGCACAAATAATGAGGAAATTCTTTGTATCTCTCAAACTGATCAGTCAGCCTTAGGCTACTTGTATGATTTAACACACTAGAGACAAAAAACAGTGATAAATACAGGTCTCACTGTGGTAGGAATTACTACAAGTTATTACTTGTGTAAAATCAGTGAACTTGACACACTTTTGTAGCTACCAAGCTTAACAAAAACCGTGCTGTAACCTAAAATCGCCGTGTTTTTTTTAAAAAAAACCCTGCCTCCTCTCTCAGCTGTCAAAAAAGCCAAGCCAAATAAAACGGTGACACATTGAAAAGTGACCACAACCCCAACAAGAGCACAAAAACCTCCCTGTCCTTAGGCTACACTTGGAATTGTTTGTAGTCCTGTCTGACATAGGCTGCGACTACGGAGATGCTCATCACGACTGGAAATGGTATTTTTATAAAAATTATTACAATTATTACACCTATCTGAGGCTAACATAGAATGTTCCACTTCAACTCACAGAATTAGACATGGAGACATCGAGTATTTATAGAAATATCTACAAACTGCAACTGTCTTTTATTTTTGTTTTGTTTTTTTTTTTTAAGTATCAGTGAACTGACCTTCAGAGTAAGGGTTTCATGACAACAGGTCACCCCACACTTGATGTTGCTATTTCTTGGGCTAAATTGGTGTTAAACTTCTTCCAGAGTCTGAAGAGAGAACTTTTGCTAAATTTTCTGCTGTGTGTTAAAGTTGTAGGTAATTAGTTTTAGTTTCACCTGTATTAATATCCGACGAGAAACGTTTTTAACAAAGGGGAAACGCTGTCTTAACGTCCTTTAAATGCAGATACAAATAGAAAATTTGAAATTCCAGACTCCCCAGCTGCCCTAGACAATTAAAACGTTGCTCCAACAAGCAGTGCTGAAGTCTTTATCTTGGTATCGAGCAGAGATGAAAGAAAATAGACATGGGAAATGTGTGGCATGAAAAGGCTGAATGTTAAATAAAGCAAAAATGTTCAATAAAGCTAAAATCTTTCCGTTTTTCCTGATAATTCCGCAAGAACTGAAATTAATGGAATGTACTTATGGAGGTTCATAGACCCACAATGCCATTTTACCTTTGTCTGAAATGCAAAAGGAATGTAAATGTTAAAACACCCAATTAACACAGCTCTGTCACTGAACCACTGCTCTTCAGTGCAAGTTTTGGTGTTTCCAAGGTTAAACACAACATTACACAGAAGGACCAAAACTAAAGGATGAAGTACTCATGGAGAGAGCCAATCTAAAGATGAAACTTGCCTCTGTGAGATGTTTTGCTCGGTATTTTCAACTGGCTGGACAAGTTAAATTGGCCTTTGAAGCACTCACAAAGAGAAACAACCACCCAAACCTCTGCCTTTGCATCCATTCACTCCCATGGTTTCACTGATTACATTCTTTGGGAAAGCAATCCTAAAAGATACTCGAGGGCAAGAACATAAATTCCCAGAATGAGGGCAAAACCCCTCCGGTCCCACAAGGCCATTTTCAAAGCAGACACTTAAAGAACTTAGGGAAGTGGTATCCAAAGATCATTTTAGCTTAAAACTTCTGAAGAACTGGGTCTGCTTCAAAGCTCAAAAGAGATGTCATGAAACTCCTACTGTGGCAAAGAGTCCTTGGTTGGTGGATCCTTGTCCAGGTGACATTGCAGGCAGCGGAGCTGGAGGTGTTGGGATCCCTGACGACTTCCAGAGGGAAGGGGAGGCCAGCGTGGGTGGGTCCAGCTCCTCCCTCAAGGTCCTCCACTGTATGAATAATCTGCCTTGTTGTGCATCACCAGCTTGTTGTCTACAAAGTAGAAACTGTCCGACTGTGTCTCGTAGGGATGCAGGATCATCTCTCGAACTGTGAGGGAGGGGAAATGGGGGGGAAAAAAAAAACCCCGACAAAATTAACGGTGTCGCTCCACGCTGGGCTCAGGCACTTTCCAGCGTCACTCAGGCAGCTGCAAAGCCACGTGGAAAACCAAAACCCAAATGGGAATTGCCCAAACCAGTCCCTGTTGGTATCTTTTAAGCAATTCAAGCATAATCGTGGAATTTTTATGTTGGAAAAGCCCTCTAAGGCCTTAAAATCCAACCTGAATTCACTGAACCCTTGTGCCACATCCACACTTTCTTTGAACACTTTCGGGGATGAAAAATGTTCATAAACCAAATATATTAAGGCACCATATAAAGGGGACCTCAGAACAAGAACCCATTACATTTTGGGTTGGGTTTTTGTTTTGTTTTGTTTTGAAAAAAGGCAATAAAACAGCAAACTCAAAGTGAATTTGTTCTGGCCTGACAGCAGTGCCTCACTGTATTTTCCACAGACTGTAATATTAGTGCTGACACACACAATTAGGGGTTGTAAAGAGTAAGATCACAGAGATTTAGTGCTTGTGCTATTGTGTCTTGGGAGAGAGGAGAGAAAATAAAAGTTATGTTCATACTAAAACCTCTCGAGCTCGCAATATAGCACATCAAACATTAAAACAGATCATAACATTTAAGTAATCCATTTACTGGATGTCTTTTTAATCTTATTTTTGGTTGGTTTATAACACAATTATCTTTTTTTTCCCTGATACAAAAGCTTCCCTTTTATGAATTAAAAAAAAAAAAACAACAAGAAACTGCCTGGTGTGTGATGAGATACATCCTACTAGAAAATAAAATCAGTGTTAACACAGATATAAAAGTATGAATTATTCTACCCAGCCCACTCTCTAGAGACAGCTTTTAAGAAAGGGCTCCCCCAAACCACCTCAGATGAACATCATGGTGTGACAACCCAGAAATGGAAGTTTATAATAAAGAGCTTACTGAGATCCTCCGAGAGCTGGGGGAATTCATAGATGTGCTCACAAGTATTTTTACTGCTGGGGATGCAGAAGCCAAATTCGAAATCAAAACTTTTCAGCAGCTGGTCACGGAAGTAGTGCCTCTCAATCATACGGAAATTATTAATGGGTTTGTCCCCTACTGTGAACTCCACCCTGAAAAAGAAGGGTAAGACTGATGTGAGCTTCCGTGCTTCAATAAGATTTGCACCATTCCTGAAAGGCAGAAGAGAGCTCTGGAAAAAACAAAAAAAGCCAAAAACATAAAGCAACAGCACTAATCAAATTACTGTGTCCTCTTTTCCTTAAAGCATTCTACAGGGACACAACACAGCATTAGACAAACACCTTAAAGCTCATCCACTTCCACCCCCTGCTATGGGCAGGGACACCTTCCACTATTCCAGGGTGCTCCAAGCCCCATCCAGCCTGGCCTTGGACACCTCCAGGGATCCAGGGGCAGCCACAGCTTCTCTGGGCACCCTGTGCCAGGGCCTCGCCACCCTCCCAGGGAACAATCTCTTCCCAATATCCCATCTAACCCTGCCCTCTGGCACTGTGAAACCGTTCCCCCTTGTCCTGTCACTCCAGGCCCTTTCCAAAACTCCCTCTCCAGCTCTCTTGGAGCCCCTTTAGGCACTAGAAGGTGCTCTAAGGTCTCCCCAGAGCCTTCTCTTCTCTGGACAGTCTTCCCACCTTATTTGGCCCCTCTGAGCATCAATCTCTTCAGCACCAGGCCTACCCCTGACTAAACAGCCTAAAGTGACAGAGAAGGAAAGAGACTTGGAGACCCTCATAATAAAAGAAAAAGCCCCCTGTTAAATCAACTTGCTGGCAGGATCAACATGGAAGAGATGGGTTTTTTCCCAGGATTTCAGTCGTTTCCTGTGCTAGGCTGAGGAGCAGAGGGGGAGATACTCACGTGGCTCCCACTTGCCGCAGTCTGAGAAAGGCTGGCGTGAACTGATAGCGCACGAAGCGTCCGGCGTTGGGGTCCACGTCCTTCCTGTCATTGTGCTCCCGCTCTGCAAAAGCCCAAAGAAAGCTCTGTCAGAGCTGCCTGAGAACCAGAAACTCAGGGGAAATACTTGTGGTGGTGTTCTTGAGCAACATAAGCTGGGAAACCACTCTGGTGCTGAGCTCACCCTCCTCCAGTCCTGAAGGGTTCACCACTGGTCACTCAGAGATGCCTGCAGGGAGGTAGGGAAGGGTTAAAAGTGCTCAACCAGGAAAGGAACAGTCACCCTGGGTTTTTATCACCACTGGCAACAGGCAACACTTGGATGCTTACAAGTAACACCTAAAAATTAATTAAACCAAAAGAAAAGGCAAATGTTCAGTTTGTTTAATTTGCCCGTTGGCAGTTTCTCCCTTTTGGAAATACCATTTTCCTGACTCCTCAGTGAGAGATGTTAAACTAACAGCTAAACTATGTGCAAGGGGCACAGGCTGATGAACAGCCAGGAAACAACCACCTGGTGATCTCCTCCTCCTCCTCCTCTGCTCCTGTTTACAACATCCATCTGTCCCTTCCCATCACAGATGGCAACAGTAAGAGCACAGCAGCAGCCAGCTCTCCTCACCCTGTTGGTACAAAGAGACACCTGAAAAACATCCCTGCTGCAAAGTGGGGCTCCAGCCCTCCTGCAGCGGAGAGATTCTCCTGTTTTCGGGAAATGTATGGAGTAAAAGGAGTGGGAAAAGGCAAAAGAAAGCATTTGTGCATGGAAACCTTATTTTGTGTGTGCACTCACCTGACGCTGCTGGCTTGGTGATTTCAAACAAGACTGTGCCAGATTCCATGTCCCGGATTTTGAACCTGGTGAAGTCTATCTTGTAAACATTTTCCTCTGGAGTGCACAAATAATCTGCAGAGGGGAAGCAAATTTAAATGAAGGCTGTCCTGAAATACCAGGAATTTCTGGCTGTTCTCTGGAGGCCACACCAGCAGTGAGAGCAGCCCAAATGCATCTCCACTACTGCTTGTTTTACTACAAAACTGACGTCTCTGAAGACAGCCTCGGTTCTGGAGGCTCACACTGCCCTGCTCAGACAGGACGGGTGAAAGAATTCTCTCCCCCAACACACAAAGGTCATCACCTTTTCCCAACCCTGTGCCAGCCACTTCTGCATCCATTTCCTCCTGGGGTATTGAGACTAGTCAGCACCTCCATCAAATCCCAGCCTTTCCAGCGTTAAGAGGCTTTGCCTGTTTTAAAAACTGCCCTGTGGCAGAATGCGAGGGCTAAGCAGCTTTGGGAGCACTAAGCTGACTGCACTGAGCTGGAACAGGAGTGTCCTCCCCTGTGCCACCTCCCTGCTCCAGCCCTCTGCAGACAAAGGGTGGCCTCTGTTCCCCGCTGATGCTCATCCCACACCAGGGCTTGTTTTCCTCAGCACTGAAAACGATGTTGAAGCCTTTCCCTGCGTTAGGAAAACAGGGAGCAGAGCCCTTCCCTGCTCTGAGTATCTTTGAGAGAAGGTCGTGGAATCACAGAATCATCAAGGTTGGAAAAGCCCTCTAAGATCATCAAGTCCCAACTATTAACCCAGCACCGCTGTGTTCACCACTAAACCACGTCCCAAGTGCCACATCCACAGGCCTTTTGAACACTTCCAGGGATGAGGATTCCACTACTAAAAACCCCACAGTTTTGGCCTTCAGCCTTGCTGTGCCCTGAGCCAGCTCCTGGCATAGGAATCATCCTCCTCCCTGGAGAAGGAGCACACACAGCACAGATTGAAAGCAGCTCCAATAACTTAATATACCCCGACAAATCTAAAGAAATGCTCTATGTAGACAAGTCAGGTCAGCTTTCGAGCAACAGCACATCTGCTTGATGTAGGAGACTGGTTTTGGAGGTTCCAAGGTGAAAATAATACTTTAACATTCTAATTCGAAGCACTTTCTCAGCTACTAATTCCTGCTGTTAATCTGAGCTAATCATTTATTTCTGTCTGCTTTCCTATTTCTGAAACTCCAACAAATCCATCCACCTGAGGCTTAGTCACTGACTACATAAAAACAAGTTACAAGTGCTCAGAGCTCAGACCTGCCCATGCCAGCCCAACTTCAGCACAGGTCTAAGAAATCCAGGACAACCGTGAGAGACTTCTGAGCTCCTGGGCATGAACACCTGGCACCAGCACTTTCCTAGAAGCCTTTTATTCCTTCCAAATCTCCATAACTTGGAGAACTGTCCAAGTAAACTCGGTACAAGGAACAGAGGTGTTAAATGTTCTCCCTGGACAGTTTTACTGCTCTCCAACAACCCCATATGGTGAATGCTCAAAGGAATGCCAGAGAATTTGTGGATGCCCCATCCCTCGAAGTGCTCAAGGCCAGGTTGGATGGGGCTTGGAGCAACCTGGTCTAGTGGGAGGTGTCCCTGCACGGCAGAGGGGATGGAAGTGGATGATTTTAAGGTCCCTCTTAAGCCAAAACACTCTGAGATTCTACAATTCTATAAATGGGCGTTCAGAGAGAGGACAGTGTTCAAAGCATCCCCGGCATTTGGCAGGAATTTTCCCTTCCCTATCAACACAGCACAAGGGAAAACTGACACCAGCAGCCACGCTGTCAGGAAGAACAAGCTAAAAGCTCGACCTTTTTACTACCACGAGAACACACAAGGCTGAGTTTGGCCAAATACCCCAAGAACTGAACAAAAATCTTCTTTTGGGTCTTTAACAGTAGCCAAGAAGACAGGACAGGAATTTAAACCCAGCCCTTGCCTTAGGCCCTGATGTTTAGCATTCCTCAGGGAGATGTCCTGCAATTACACCGTGATTTTAGGCTCTGACACATCAAGCCACCCCAATTCCTAACCTGTCCCACAACTTCCCAGCTCCGAGCACCAGCATGCAAAACACAAACTGATGGAAGCAGGCACAGCTTCCCACAGCCCAGCTTCGCCTCCCTGGGCCCATGGCCACTGGCTGTTCCCTGGGAAGGCTGTTGGGAACAGGCAGCAGTCACCCAGGAGCCCGGGACACCTTCCCCGGAGCACGCGGGCAAATCTGAAGCTGAATTTGTCTGCAAGTTAATTATTAAGTGTTTCTACTCCTGCAGAATTCCTGCCCATCCAGCACCATGGCAACAGCTTTATCCCCCTCCTTGGCAGCAGCGTTGCTGCAGTAACAGTGTCCATGACTCATCTGGAGCAGAGGAGAGCCAAGCAGAGCCTCCAAAGACGAGTAAACCCCGGGTAGAATCCCCACCAGGCTCCTGCTCATTGATGTTTGCACCCCTACACTGTTACTTTCCAACTCTTTTTGCCCTGATAATATTTTAAACCCTTTTTTTGGTTGTTTTCTTTTTTTTAATCAGCACACCAATATACAACTGGATGGCATCCGGGAAGATCAGCTGCCAGAATACTGCAATCAAGTGGGTTTTTTCCTCCTCTGGCAGTGCCCAGTCTCCTAGAAAAGAAAAAAACCCAGAGGAATATATATTCCTCTCAGTCTGTATTCCATTTGTTTCTGCTATTCCTGTTCAAAAATCGATCAAAGCAGCCACGTGCTGGTTTTTCCCCCGACACGTAACAGGAGCCTGCGGCTGCACTGGAAGGTCTTATTGGGAATGGGCTGCTTGCAATTGGCAGATCCTTCTGCTTAGCTGAGCACTGTCAGATTTGCTAATCTCATCCCATACACACTTATTTTTAAATTACTGTAGGGCCCAGTTGCCCACACTTCCGTGACTCACTTAAATGTATCATCTGCTTCCCTTATCCTAATTCACCGTCGCCACGATTTGGGGAAGGGAGGCAGCATCCGCGGCTATTTTAGCTGGGAATGAGGCAGATCAAACCTCCACAGAGGGGATTGCTGCGGAGAATGGTGGGTTGGTCTCTCAGGACAGAATATTTTCTTGTTTCTTCCACTTCCCCTGAAGCAGGTTGTGCTGTTTCCCTGTTAATAACTGAACCATCGTGGTGTGTCCCTGAGCCTTCAGTACTCACCTGATTTAGGGATGAAGGCATAGACACATCAGCACTGCCACTGAAAACCCCTCAGAGTGGCTTTTATCCCAAAGTACCCACATTTAGTAGCGCAAAAAAAGG
Organism: Cnemophilus loriae; assembly: GCA_013397755.1. NCBI lineage: Eukaryota > Metazoa > Chordata > Aves > Passeriformes > Corvidae > Cnemophilus > Cnemophilus loriae. Next base: position 395,756 of record VZTF01001472.1, read on the forward strand.
TCACAAAAGAGCAGTACTTCCTACCCTTTCCTAAATCCCAGGGAATTCCCATATCCCAGATGTCCACCCCCAAACGCTTCTTGAAAAGAATTCACCTGGTGTTAGCAGGCACTTCTCACTCACACATCACCATTCCTGATGGTGCCTCTCCAGCTTCTTTCCCATAACCTCTGGATCATGCCCAAAGATCTGCAACTCCCCACTTTCAGAGACAATTTCTATCCTAAGGCCTACCATGGTTTTGAAGAGTTTGGATCACAACCAACACCACTCTGGTGGTCTGAGGAAGCAGCAGAGGTGATCGGCTCCCTGAGCCTGGCTCAATCAATTCCTTCATGAATCCTCCTATTCCTTTTGTAGGAAAAAGTGATTCCAAAGTGACCCCAAACAGCTCAGTGGTCTCTAGCTTTGCTCTCAGAAACAGCAGGTGCTCCTTCCCCTGGTACAGTTCTGAGGTGGTACCTCCACTGCCTAATCCAAGGAAGAGCCAGTTTTTATGCAGGAAACCTTCCTGTCCTCCCAAACCCAACCAAGATTACAAAATAAACCAGCAGAACAGCCTGGACAATGCCAGCAGGCACTGCCTGTGAACACTGGCACGTCCTGAACCCAGGTGCATAATTCCAGGTGAGTATTTTAGCAGCTGGTGTTACAGAGGAGCACAAAAGGTGAGCGATAATACAGTGCTAAGTAACACAGGAAAGCAAACAAAGGCACTTTCTACTCTGGACCTCTCCCTGTTATTTAAATGGATGAGATCAGGTTCGATCCTCGTGGCAGAAAGCTAAAATTTGATCCTGTATTTCCAAATTTCCTCTGCAACCACCCCGCCAGACCCATTTTATCACAAGGAGTTCATGGGCAATAGGATTCACACTCTTTGTTGTCTCCTTTCAAGACGCCTTCTCCGTCTCTGCAATCAGGAGGAAGCACGTGTCCCCTCTCACAGACACCAGGGATATTTCTGTGCTCATCAGACTCTAATCTCAGATGGAGCAGCTCCTATTTTAAGGCCTTGAGAGCCCACTAAGGAAAGCTGAGTGCACCCAGGGTAAGAAAGAACTGAAAATCTGCTCCTGGAAATGGGTGTAAATCAGGAGGATGCTGCACAAGAGACTGAGGCAACAGCAGTGACTTGTAACAGGAATTTCTCTCCCCTACACAGACAACAACAACAATTTAGGGAATGGATGAGAAGGCTCCTGTAGTTACGCAGGCCTATTTCCTAACATGCATTAAGCAACAAGGTCAGGAGCTATTTTGAAGCCAACTCCCAAGACATAAGCCAGGTATAAAGCCAAGACAACTGCAGAGGAATCGCCAGGAGCTGGAGATTACGAGATTATCAGATTGAAGAGTCTCAGGAGGAAGCAAAAATAGCCCAGACCCCACGAAGAGGCCGAGCAGTGACGCAGGACACGGAGCAGGACCTGAGGGGAAGGCAGGGCAGGTTTCAGGTGCTATTGATACACCTGTCCAGACAGCCTGGGTTCAGTTAAAGAAACAAATAAATCATTTCCCTGCCATCTGCCTCAGCAGTTCAAGTCCTGTGAAACCAAGCCAGCCAGGAAACAGGATCTACTCCTGTAAAACAGATCCCTCCAACCCAAACCACGGGGTTTGGAGATCCAAAGGCCAGGAGGGTTGCACAGCGAGGGAAGCAGCTGCCCTCTGACCCAGCTGTGGAATTAGGCTGCTGCAGTGCCCCAGAGGGAAAATCCTGCACCAGAAGGATCCCACAGGGGTTTTTCCACAGCAGCACATTTACTGTCAAGGAAGCAGAGGGATTTAGGCCAGGAGGCTCCGGGCTGAGGCACTTCCCAAGGCCCCCAGAGCCCCTCAGTTGCCAAGTCCTACTGCACAGCTCACCAGGCTTTGATTTTTGTGGCAGCCTGCTCATCTCTTTTTTTCTTTTTTTATTTTAGCTAGAGCTTTCCAGACTTCACCCTCTCACAATTAATTTGATCACAGCCCTGCAGCCTGTGGAAGGAGCTGCTCTTCCCCCATTTCCAAGGCATCCAAACACTTTCTCCTGCCCCCCTTTTCACGCTGATTGCAGTCAAAGTCTGAAACCACGTGCACGACATCAACTAAATCAGCTATTTTTGGTCTTACACAGGGCTGAGCCAAAGCCAAGCTCTTCCCAGACCCTCAGGCTGACTCCCTCAGCTTTCCTCTTACCTTTGCCATTTCCACCAGGGATGGCCCAAACCCACAACCCCAAGAGAAGGAGGAATCCCACACCACACACAGGCCACGCGTGCTGCCCCTGGGAGTCCTAACAGCTCATACTGAACTGTGAGACTTTGGGAAACATCCTCCATCCTCCTCCCGAGCCTCGCGGCATCACAGAGCCCTGGAAAAGCTCACAGCCTGCGTGGGATGCTGAGGGAAGGGTCGTGGGGAGAGCAGCTTGGCACAGCTCTGGGATACAGCTCTACAACAAGAAATCAGCACATCAAAACACGTCCTCACATCACAGCCCCGGACGAGGCAGAACAGGGATTCATTAACCTCCTCGCAGGCACCCGCAGCTCCTCAGAGCTCCTAATAAAATACATTCTCCCCATTAATTGGGGAGGGAAGTCATGGTCCAGGAGTGGCTTTGAAGATGTATTCATGCACATCTGCCTCACATTCCTGTTAGTGCCTCCGTCTCTCCTTGCCTATCCAAACCCCATGGATTTAGAAATGGATTTGAACACGGATCCTGGCTGGTTTAGCTTTACAGGACTTAAACTGCTGAGGCAGAGGGCAGGGAAATGGTTTATTTGGTTTTTTTCTTTAATTGACTGCAGGAGACTGGTATGAAAGTCCCACAAGAAGGGTCTGGCCTGCCTAACCCACTGAGGCAGCCCTGTGCCAAGCTGGCCTTTAGCTAAAGCTGCCTAGAGAAGTCTCAGAGAAATCCCAAGTGACAGCTCAAGGAAGAGATTACTTTCAGAAATGATTATGTGTGTGTTCCTTATTTATAGGGTTTGTTTTGAAACTGTTTCCAAGCATGTAATCAATGATTTAACCCCCTGGTTTGCTATAATAAAATCGGCTTTAGAATAAAACTTTAAATGTAAGATTTGATCTGGTATTACAGGCAACGTGTGCAGGTGATAAGCAGGGCAGCCTCAGAGGCTGAAGCTTGTCTTTTGTTACACATCTGACTCCTCTGATCCTCTGGCTGCTTCAGTAATTAATTGCAATTTGAACTGAGCTCTGCCCCACTCCTTTGCTAATCTTAAATTAATCACGTCATGAGTTTTTTCCGCTTTTTCCAACCACAGTTGTGTGAGCGAGTGACAAATCTCACTAATTGCAAAGGAAATGGTTCTCTCGCCTTACACCTGATCCAGCTGGAGCAGTGCCAGAGCCACCCTGGCCAGAAGGCCCAGATATCCCAGGGCAGCATCCCAGATCCGTCAGGCTGGGCCCCAGCGTGCCTGGAAACGCTGTGGGCCCGGAGCTGCTGGGGAATTCAACATTGGAAGGACGCAGGATGTGCAGGGCACTTCACACAACTCCCCAGTTAAGCTTATTAGAAGCACATTAGGAGCAGAGCCCAGCTGGCTCCTGTGGCTGCCCACAGAGCCACATCCTGCCTCGCCACCCTCCCTGCCCAGCCACCTCACATTCAGTCAGCTGCACCTCCTGGGAGAGCAAAGCCCAGCTGTGCTGCCTGGTGGAAAGATTATTAGGGAGGAATTCTTCCCTGTCAGGCTGGTGAGGCACTGGCACAGGTCGGGCAGAGAAGCTGTGGCTGCCCCACCCCTGGAAGTGTTCAAGGAAAGGCTGGATGAGGCTTGGAGCAACCTCTTCTAGAGGAAGGTGTTCCTGTTCTTGGTGAAGGATTTGGAACAAGGTGGTTTTTAAGGCCCCCTCCAACCCAAACCATTCTGTGCTATAGCCAGAATTCCACCTCTCCCCACACAACCTGGAAGGCTGTTCAGAAACACACAGGCTGCTCCTGGTGCGAGCATCCGTAAAACACAGCTTCCTGTGGTAGCAAGCCCTGCTGGGCTTTGGTTGATGAAGCAACCCTAGAACGTGGCCAGCCCTCCCCAGGTCCCAGGCAGGACACAGTTCAGTGCAGTCCCTCGAGAGTGCGAGCTGCCGTGCTGCTGGCCTGTGAGTTTGGATAAAGATCGATTATCCTCCCTCTGGGACAACAAAGGGCATCCAGGGCACCAGGACATTTCTGCTGCCACCCCACCACCAACTCCTCCTTCAGCTTCAAACTGTCGACGACAGAATTGCTGCAACAGGGTGTGGTGTCTGCCCTGACACTCAGCACGGCCAAAAAGTTGGGGCAGCTGTGAACTTCTCTCGCACAGCCTGGTCCTTCCTCCTCCCCTACGTGAAGCAGAAGAGCGGAACAGTTTCACATTGATATTTTTGGCCATCTGTTTTTAAGGGCGTAGAAATGAGCAAAGGCCACAGAAAGCCCCAAATAATCATTAGGTGTTAAAGATCTGAAAAATACTCTTTGCTCTCTGTTAAACCCACCAGGAGGAAAACTGAGCTTGAGAAGGGGAGCTGCAAAGTGTTCCTGGGTGTAAGATACAATATGCTCAACATGGATGTATTGTTTACCTGTATCCCCAAACTCGCCGAGCATTTCAGGTGTGGAGAGCATTTCCTGTTTCCCACACACCCAGCAGGCCAGGAAGCACTTCCCATGGTAAGCCTGGCACATCATCACACTGCCTGGCTCTGTTTAGCATGACCCATCTACACCTCTGGTACCAGCAAGTCTCATAGCAGGAGGAGAACACAACATTTTCATGCACATCACATCTCCCCTGTGCTCCAGAGCACTCTGACCCGGGGTTGGAAGAGGCAGACAACAACCAGCTCTGCTCCAAGCCTGGCTCCAAAGCCAGGGGGGACCAGCTTAGCCTTCCCTGCTCCCTGGGAAGGCAGCAGCTTACCAAGAGCATGCACCATCCATCCACGCTGATGCCACACGAGGTGACAGCGAAGGTGTGGGGTGGCCCTGTCCCCTGCAGACAGCACTGGCGAGGGCAGGGACACGCAGGCTGCCGTGAAGTGAGCACGCAGCGCTTCACATGGCCACCGCCTGGATTCACCACCCAACTGAGGATGCTGGCAGGATGCTTCAGTGCCTGCTGCACGGCTCTCCCTGCTACAGGCAGGGGATTTCTGGGCCTGGGCAGTGAATCACGCAGCTGCATCAGCGGAGCAGCTCGGCTCGCAGAAGGGGACCCAAGGGCCCCCAGCAGCAGCAGCCCCTCTCAAAGGAGCCTCTGTGAGCCCTTCCTGAGGGCTGACACGAGTCCCTGCCGGGCTGTCCTCCTCCCATCCTGCTCACCCAGCAGCCCCACGGGGCTGCCTGCACGCACCAGCACCCACAGCCGCATCCTTCCTCTCCAGGGCTTGTCACAGCCCCGGCCTGTGACACAGAGCTGGCTTTGAGGCCACATCACAGGGCACTGCGAGGCACAGGGAGCCAGACCCCAGGCCAGCTCCTGACAGCCCCTTTCTCCAGGGACCTTCACAGAGAGACAACCCAAAGGTCCTAGGACATGGAAAAAGGACTTTTTGGGACACCAGGGCAGATTGTCCTCGGGCATCACTGAGGCCAGGCTGGCCTGAGGCACACACATTACTATGGAATGGTTTGGGTTGGAAGGGACCTTAAACACCATCTGGTTCCAACCTCCTGCCAGGGGAAGGGACACCTTCCCAGGTTGCTCCAAGCCTCATCTAACCTCATCTTGAACATTTCCAGGGATAGAGCAGCCAGCCACAGCTTCTCTGTGCCAGGGCCCCACCACTCTCCCGGGGAGGAATTTCTCCCTCATATCTAATCTAAACCTGCTCTCTGTCAGTGTGAAGCCATTCTCCCCTGTCCTGGCCCTTCCCTAGCCCCGTGTGCTGCTGTCCCGAGCTCTTCTGCCAAGCATCACAGCCCCTCCAGCCACACGCTCCCACCCACCATACCCCAAGATGCCCTCAAGACCACGGGTGCTATACTGGAGAGGGGGACACTGGCAGGGGGGGCTTCTATGAAGCCCCCCCATGCTGTGGCCAGGGATCCAGCCCGTCCCATTGCCGTGGGCACAGAGTGGGGGGACCCACTTGGGGCGCAGACACAGGGAACGGGCGATGGGGAGAGCAGTGAGGAGCATCCCAACACCGACCTTCCCACCAGAGTTGGGGGGCTGCACCCCCAGCAGGTCCGGGCATTCCCCCGTTCCTTCGAAGGTATCCAAACCCCCCGGGGTGCCACATCCCGGCTGCGGACCCTGTCCCCTGCGGTGCTGCATCCCCACTCCTCGTCCCCCGGGAAGGGGGGACCGGCTCCCCTTTTCCCTCTAGGTTAGCCCCTTGAAGGGAGGAACGGCTCCCCTTTTCCCCCCGGGTTAGCCCCCTCGGAGAGGGCGACCGGCTCCCCTTTCTCCCGCGTGAAAAGCCCCACGAGGACACGGTCCCCATCCTCTCCGCCCGGTGCCCCCCCGCCATCCCCGGTACGCACCGCTGGTGACCCGCTGCAGCCCCAGCACGTTCACCTTCATGGCCCCGCCACCGCTGCCGCCGCCACCGGTGTGAGCGGCCCCGGCCCCGCTGCGCGCCGCCGCACCGGGAGGGGCATCGCCATCACCGCCCCCGGCCCGCCCCCGGCCGCGCAGCACCGCCCGGCCCCGCGGGAAGGGGGAGGAACGAGGGGAAAGAAGGAAAGCGCCCCCCTCCACGCTGCTCCCAGGGGCTCAGGGCAAACCTTTTCTGCTGGAGGAGGTGGGGCTCCCCCCTCCTGCGAGCCCCCCGCCGTGGGGGTCAGCCCCCCAGGGGCGCAGGTGAGGTGGGGACAGACCCCACAGCTGCCCCCGGGGCACAGGGACACCCGCCCTGACCCCCCCTCACACCGACACACAATGGAGGAGCTGCACCCCGCCAAGGTGGGGCTGCCCCTGGGGGCTCTGCACCCATGGACGGGATGGACTCCGGTAACTGCCCACCAAGGAACTGTCCCCCCTCCCCAACTAAGTATTTTAAGCTAAATACCCATAAGACAGGAGCCAGACCCCATAAAGCAATGGAAGGAGAGCAGGAAAGCTGGGCCAGGGGAAGGCAGGGCAATAGGTACACCCCAGATGCCTAAAGGAAGTTCACACAGCCCCACATCAGCCCCCCACAGAACGGGAGGTTCTTTATTTACACAGCAGCTTGTTCTGAACACAGCAGCAGGCTGGGGGTGCACACAGGCAGCCCCCTCCCTCCCCTCTCTGCCTTTGTGGGTGCAGGAGGGCTCAGCACCCACAAACTGAGACCATTTCCCACCTCCCAAAGCAGCCTCTCTTCCCACTCCTGCATTCTGGCCGTGGCACACCCAAGCCAAGCAGCCAGGCCTGGCCCATGGCCACCTTCCCGGGCCATGAGTCTGTGACAACAACACCCCACGAGGTGGGGACAGCCCCAAGCCAGGGCACCATCGCTCAGTCCATCTTGGTGGGCTCCTTCTTATGCTGCCTGGTCTCCCGGACAATCTTGGCCAGGGACAGGAGAATCGGGACAGCCATGGGCAGGAAGAGCGGGATGTAGATGGCAAATTTCTGGTCGTCAGGGAAGTAGAGGAGATGGAGGAGAGACGGGTCAAAAAAGGCCCTCTCTGAGGAGGTGACGGCCTCCTTGCTGGCCCGGAAAGCCGCGTGCAGGTGGCCCAAGGACAGCTTGGTCACAGCGCTCTGGACTGAGGCCACTGCCCGGTACACCTGTGTGGGAACAACCGCCGAGGGTCAGGCCCTGGCCAGGGAGGGCAACAGGGACACTCAGCCCCCTCTGCTCCCCACCTCGGGGTGCCCCAGCCCTACCTCAGAGGCAACATCGTCCTTGATGACGATGTTCCCGATCTTGTCCAGGAGCTGGGCCAGCGAGGTCAGGGTGGTGGACACGGTGGCGATGTTCTCCACAGTGTGGGCCCAGAGCAGGTGGTCCAGCTCCCAGTCAGCCAGCCCTTCATTCCCTGGGCTTTCCAGCAGGAACTCGGGGGGCACCTCTTCCCAAGACAGCCCAAAGAGTAACCTGACAGTAGAAGGGATGGTCCCAGCCCACATCACAAGGCTGCATTCCCATGAGCTCCCTGCTCTTGTTCCCTGCTGCGTTTAGTCCCAGTCCTGCCCAAGCCTCCCGGATGTGTGGCAGGACAAGCCAAGCCTCCTACCTGAGGAGATGGGAGATGTGCCAGCACCCTTGGCCACAGAGCAGTGATGGCCAGTAGCCAGCACCTCGAAGGCCACAAAGAGCCACCCTCAGCCTCCCAGAGCCCACGGAGGGAGGAGTGAAGAAGCTGTTTGGGTACAGCCTGTTCTGACCCCACTGATTTTCACAGAGGCCTGGGGAGGGAAGAGAGCATCCTCACCGGAGCTGGGCCAGGAAAACCCCCATCACTCGTGCCATGTCCACGTCCACATGCAGAGGGAGGGAGGCTTGGGGGGAAACAGGGGCTTCAACGTTGTAAACCTGCAGCAGAGTGTGTTAGTGAGGCATAGCCAGGGCCCCAGGGCCAGCTGGGAACAGGGAGCCACCACCTTGTCCCAGCACTGCCAGCACCCCCACGGTTCCCGTACCATGATGCCACCCCACCGGGGGCTGTGGAAGGCGTTGGTGCTCACTGGGGCTCCATCCTTGTCCTGGATGTACAGGGGGGAGTGGGAGCGCTCTGGCACGTACAGCAGGAAGTTCAGCACGGGGTACAGTGAGGCAGCACTGGAGCCTGCAGTGGGACAGAGTCACAGAACTCTCGTGGCTGGCAGGGACAGCAAGAGCAGCCCACAGCCCAGCTCCTCCTTCACAGCCACCTGGCGGCTCTCACATGGGCTGGGGGGAAAGGGACACAGGCCACAAGCACAGCTGTCCCCTCTCCCTCAGCAGAGCCTGGAACCATGAGACAGACCCCGGCGAGCCATGAGCACGGTGCTCACCCAGCCGGGCCTCCACGGGGTTGATGACGTGTGGGAGGCTGTGAGCACTCAGCAGGAAGCTGGAGGACTCTTTGTCATAGCGTGGTGTCACTCCTAGGACGGCGTAGTACAGGATCTGCAGGCACACAAGGGACACGCTGCTGGCAGAGAAGCGCATCCCAGGGAGGTCAGGGCTGGGCTTTCCCCACCATCTCTCCCAGCCCTCACCTGTGAATCCACAGAAAAGTTGGCCACCAAGCTCAGCTTGTCCAGGACGGGCTTCACGTAGCGGTTCACAGCCCCCTCGATGTCCCAGTCCACGGTGTGCGACTTGGGGTCAGGGTTCAGCAGGCTGAAGGTGATCTCATACCCTGCGAGGACCCGCTGCCTGTGAGCCACCGAGGCCGTGACAGAGCTCCCAAGAGCAGCAGGGCCTGTCTCCTCCTCCCTGGCCCACCCCAGTGTGGGGTCACACCAACAGAGCAATCACAGCACAGCCCTGGCCCAGAGCTACAGGCAAAGGGGTCTGTTAGCCCAGAAGACATCCAGGGATGCCACGAGTAGAGCAGGAATGGGACCTCCCCCAGGGACAGAAGGCTTTCCCGAGGCCAGGGAACACGGATGGAGGGCACATCCATACCCAGGCTGGATTTCAGGTACCGCCGTGCGTCAGGGCTGAGCTGACCGTCGGGCACGCGGTCCGAGAGGGCGGCGGCGATGGAGCTGGCCGTGAAGGACATCACCTGTGCCACCTCCCGCAGCCGGGCCTGCAGGGCAGCCAGGCTCCCCCCAGCCCTCACCAGGGCGCTGCGGTGCTTCCCCACGTAGACGTTGATGCCCTGGGGGTGGGACGGGGTCAGGGCTGGGAGCAGCACCCTGAGAACGGCGCAGTGCCACCTGTGACAGCCACCTGTGACACGTGGCACCTCCCAGGGGTGAAGCACGCAGAGGTTGGCACCACAGGGGGCTGCTCCCTACCTGAGGCAGGAGAGAGGAGGTTTCGGGGACCACGTACATGGTCAGAGAGCCCAACGTGGTGTCCTGCAGCGGGTGCAGAGCAGCATCTGCCTCTGGGGAAGATGGAAGCACTGGCAGGGTTGGGAATTTCACTCTGAGACAGAGCAAAGCGTGTTCTCTGCTCAGCCAGCCTCGGGAAGAGGAGCTCCCCAGCAATTCCCTGCTCCAATACCTCGTGCAGTCGCCGCAGCCAGTGCTGCCTCCTCCTGACCCGTGGTGCTGCGATAAAACACCTCATAGCGGGACGCGACGCTGGCTCTCACTGCGGGGGCAGAAAACCTGGGTGAAACTGCTGATCCCAGGCCCCTCACAGGAGCCTGGTGCCCACAGGGACGAGGGACAGCCCCAGGGAGACACACGGCATGAGGTCCTTTGGGTGCCAGTGGGGTGAACCACTATGGCACGGAGCATCACTGGTCCACGCTGGCAGTGAGCCAGCCCCACACCAGCCAGACACATCCAACCTCCGAGGGCTCCATCGTCCCCACCCCCAGGCAGCGGGGCTGCTCCCTTCCCTGCAGCACCCTGGGACCCTGTTGTCCCCCCCCGCGCTCCCTGCGCTGCCAGCTCAGGGCAGGATGGTGCTGGTGAACGGAGGTCTGGGGTCTCGGGAGCTCCGGGCTGCCGGGGAGTGAAGCCACGGACAGGCTGGGACCCCCCGGGAAAGGACGAGGTCACCTACGAGGAACAGACGGGGCAGGGACAGACAAAGGGGTCTCTCACGGTTCACGGAAATCTCCATCTCATGCACGTCCCTGAAGGGCAGCGGCCTCGGCAGGTCCCCGGGCACCGACCCCGGCACGAAGACCACGGCCATGGGCACCACCAGCTGAACCTGCACAGGGGCAGCGTCAGCCCGCGCCCCCGAGCGCCCAGACCCGCCGCCCCCGGGCCCGCCTGGCGCTCACCGGCTGCTGGCCGAGCCCATCGATGTCCGCGTAGGGCAGCGCGGCGCGGTAGGTCTCGGTCGTTTTCCACCACAGCGGCAGCCCCAGCACCACGGCGATGGTCGCGAAGGACAGGGCGGCGCGCCGGCCCCGCGCCCGCTCTGCGGGAACAGCGCTCAGCACCGGCCCGGCTCCCCGGGGACCGGGGCACAGAAAACAAACGCCGAGCATCCCTGCCCGCCAGTACCTGCTTCATCTGCCGCCATCGCCCCCGCCGCCGCCGCCGCCGCCGCCGCCACCATCTTCACTTCCTGGCCCAGCCGGGGGCGTGTCCTGCGCCCAGCCAATCAGGGCTCACAGTGCCTAAAAGAGCCAATAGGCGGGGCGTGCGCCGCGCAGCGGCACAGACGGGCGGGCAGCGGAACCAATCAGAGCGCGTATCGGCCGTGAAGAGGCGGGCTTTGACCCCTACGAGTGCCGCGGAGGGACACGTGGCGCCGCCGCCGCGCGGGGCGCGGGAGTGCGGCTGGCACCGGGGCAGCGCCGGGTACCGGGACACGGAGAGGGGAGGACAGGAGCTCTTCACTCGCCCCATCGCCCTTAGGGGCAGCCCACCCACCCCCTGCCAAGCTCACGGAGCCTGACGATGTTTGTGGGCGGGCTGAGACCCAGCACAGCTCATTGCATAAGTAAGCACAACACGCTGCCGGTGATGCCCGGAGCGGGCGGAGGGACGGGGCAGCCCGGGATGGGGCGGGCACAGAGCTGCCGGGTGCCCCGCGGCGAGGAAAGAGGCGGCACGGCGCTGTCTCTACCATTTATTCGTTGTTAGGCTATTTGGTACACGGGGTGCACAATGGCGAACACAACACAGGCGCCCCAAGGGCGGCAGCGACCAGGACTGCAAAGCTACGGCAGGGCAGGGGCAC
>VZTF01001472.1:407513-420360 GCA_013397755.1 Cnemophilus loriae
TGGGGTGCCCGGCCGGGGCTCAGTACGCGTGGTTGGCCACGTAGAGGGACTGCCCGGCGGCCCCCGAGTCGTCCCCGCTGCCCTCGTACTTGCCCAGCGCTGCCAGCCCGTTCACCTGCAGGGGAAGGAAAGGTCAGTGGCCGACCTGGGGTGTCACCCAAGGTCCCCAAGTCACCGGGGACGCAGCCTTCAGGGTCCCCCAGCTCATGGGGACACAGTCCTTGGGGAGCAGAGCCCAAGGATGTGGCCCTTGGCACCCCTCATTCCCCTATGGGGACACAGCTCTCACTGTCCCCGTGTCCCTTCCATGGGGACCATGCTCCTTGGCATCCCTCGTCCCAAGGGGCACAGCCCTCGGTGTTCCCTCTCACCCTGCGGGACACGGTCCTCAGCCACCCCTCCTCCCATGGGCACACAGTCCTCGGTGTCCCCACCACCCCAGGGTACAGCCCTTGGCACGCCCCTCCCAGGAGGGCCACCCCCATCACCTCTGCACGCTTCACAAACTCCTCGGTGGCAGCGTCAGCATTGTCCTTCTGCCCGCGCCAGGCGCTGAGCGCCGACGCCTGCAGCGCCCGCCCGTAGGAGAAGGTGAGGGCCCACGGCCGCACCAGCGGGCACGTGTTGATGGCGTTGAGGTTGATGGAAGCCTCCTCCTCACTCTGACCCCCAGACAGGAAGGTGACACCTGCGGAGAGCAGGGTTACGGCACGGGAGGGGACACACAGGGTATCGCCCTCCCGGTCTCTGCCACATGCCAGGGCTGGTACCTGGCACGGCTGGGGGCACGGTGCGGCGCAGAGCGGTGACAGTGGCCATGGCGATCTCCTCCGGGCTGTACTTGGTGGGGCAGGAGTGCCCGGGGGTCACCATGTTGGGCTTCAGCAGGGTCCCCTCCAGGTAGACGTGGTGGTCGCTCAGTGCCTTGTAGACAGCTGCCAGCACCTGGGGATGACAGGCAGCGTGGAGTCCCCTGGCACGGCACGGCACAGCACGGTGCCCCCGCTGCCGCCACCCCACCGCTCACCTTCTCCGTCACGTACTGGCACCGCTTGAGATCGTGGTCACCATCAGGCAGGATCTCCGGCTCCACGATGGGCACGATGCCGTTCTGCAAACAGCAGGCAGATGCCATCACAGAGATGTCCCTGGGCATTCCCCAGCCCCATGGCAGCGTGGGACAGTGCCCAGACCTGGGCAGCGATGCTCAGCCCAGAGGCTCAATGCCCCTCCTGGCGGTGATGCCCAGCCCGGGAGGGTCAGTTCTCGGCCCCATGGAGTAATGTCCATGTTTGTGAGGTGCACGTAGCAACGCCTGGCCCCATGGATGGACACCTGCCCCTATGGGTGATGCCCATGCCACGGGGCAATGCCCCATGTCCGCCCACGTGAGGTGTTACCCAACACAGAGGTTATGTCCAGCCGCTGGGGATGATCCCCAGGGATCATCATCATCACTGCACAGGCGCAGTGCTGAGCCCCACGGATCTGTGCCCACTCCGTGGGGCAACACCTGCCCACACAGGTCCATGCCCATCCTACGGGTCACTGCCCACCCCGTGGGCCGATGGCAGCAGGCACGTACCTGCTGGCAGATGCTGGCGTAGCGGGCCAGGACGTTGGCGTTCTCCATGATGGCGAGCGGCGAGGGAGTGTGCTCGCTGATCTTCAGCACGCAGCGCCACTTGGCAAAGTCTGCCCCGTCCTTCTTGTACTGGGCACAGCGCTCCCACAGCCCATCCAGACCTGCGGGGCAGCGTGTCAGCCCAGCAGCCCAAAATCCCACGGTCCCAAACTCCACAGCCCCAAACCCCACGGCCCCAAACCCCACGGCCCCTGCTACACCTACCCTGCGTGGTGGTCTCGCCATCAGTCCCAGCCAGAGGCACAACACCCTTGTCCACCTATGGAATGAGAGGAAGGCAGCGTTGAGCCCCACCAGCACCCTCCAAGCACCCCCAGCACCCCACAAACCCACAGGGCACCCCCCACACCTTGATGCCCACGACGATGCCCTTGTCCTTGATCATCTGGACGAAAGGGGTGCCGTCGTCAGCCTTCTGGTACATGGTCTCGTGGAAGAAGATGACGCCCCCGATGCATTTCTTCACCCGGCTGTCGGCGCTGAAGAGGATCTGGCGGTACAGCCGGCGGTTCTCCTCCGTGTTTTCCACCCCAATCTGGTTGAGGCGCTTGGCCATGCTCCCTGCAGGCACCCAGCGCCCTCGTCAGCCTCTATCCCGCGTGGGGAAAAGGGGCGGTGGGACAGATTTCACCCCCCCCAAACTGACCTACGGACTCATCGGCTGCCAGGATGCCCTTCCCCGGGGCCACGATCCGCAGCGCGATGTCCGACAGCTCCTTCTTCTGCTCGGCCGTCAGCGCGGGGTGTTGGTGCGTCATGGTGGCGGTGGCTGCGAGCGGACGGGGACTGAGTCACGCACCGCCGGGGCGACACCCCGAAACCACACGTAGCCCCTTCCCCGGGCAGCGGGGACCCCCCACGGGGCTGGTAGTCCGGCCCCACCGGCCAGGGCACGTTGTGTAAGCCTCGTGGCACGGATCGTGGAGGATGCCGGGCAGCTCCCAGCCATTTTGCTGCCTGCCAGCCCGCCCCCAGCCCAGCCATCTTGAGGGAGCGCAGCTCCGCGGGGACCCACGCAGGACACGAGGGGACCGGGATGGGGGTACCCTGGGGATGGGAGTACCCCGCGGGGAATGGAAACAGCCCGGGGATGGGGGTACCGGGCGGGCGGAAATACTCCGGGAAAAGGGGAAAGAGAGACCCCAGGGAGGCACTACCTGAGTCTGGAGTTACCGGGGCTTTGGGGTACCCCGGAGATGGAGATACCCCATGGTCGGGAATAGCCCGCGGGGAGGTTACGCGGGCGATGACGATAACACGGGGATGGGGGTACCGGGGGGAGGGAAATAGCCCGGGAATGGGGGACGGAGCCGCCCCAGGGCGGCACAACCCGGGGATGGAGGTACCCAAAGTTTGGGGTACTCCAAGGNCCACAGCCCATCCAGACCTGCGGGGCAGCGTGTCAGCCCCGCAGCCCCAAATCCCACGGTCCCAAACTCCACAGCCCCAAACCCCACGGCCCCAAACCCCGCGGCCCCTGCTACACCTACCCTGCGTGGTGGTCTCGCCATCAGTCCCAGCCAGAGGCACAACACCCTTGTCCACCTGTGGAATGAGAGGAAGGCAGCGTTGAGCCCCACCAGNGGGGCTGGAGCCGTCGCGGGGCCGGTGATGCCCCCAGGAGCCGGGGCGCTCGATCTCCCGGCCGGCACCGGAGAGGCTCGAGCTCCGCCAGCGCAGGAGGAGTATCCTGGGTCCCCCTAAAACCCCCATGCCCAGGGGTCTCTCTGTCCTGGAGCCCCCCCAGCGCGGACCGACCCCCGGGATGCCGCACGGAGACACCCGGGAGGCTCGGCAGGGCTGCCGGCTCCCGCCGCCGGGACCCCCCGGCTGCCCCCCTAGCAGCTCCCCNAATCCCACGCTGGGGACCCCACTGTATCACCCCTTTGCAACTCCCTGCTGGTGATGGGGACCCCTCTGTGCCCCCCCCCGCCAGCGCCCAGGGACACAGCTGAGTCACCCCTTGTCATGGGAAGGGCCCCCATGCCACCCAGGCACTCCACTGTGCCATCTCCAGTTGCTGCTGGAGACCCCTGTGTCCCACCACCGCTGTTTGGTTATGGGCAGGGACCTCTGACACCCCCGTGCTGCTGCTGGGGACCCTGCTGGGCCCCCCTATTGCCACTGCCAACTAAGGACAGCGACCCCTCCGTGCCACCCTCAGCCTGTGCCCCCCTGTTTCCACTACCAGTTAGGAACAGAGACTTTCCCTTCATCACCTCTGGGCCAGGGACCCCCTTGTCCCACCCCCAGGCTGGGGTCACTGTGCAGGATACCCCGTCTGGGTCACCTCTGTGCCCGGGGGCCAGCAGCACTGAGCCCCAGACCCTCCAGAACAGGGTGGGGACACACAGGAGACCAACCCCCCTAAAAAACCACCCGCAGCCGGCACAGGGACAATACCAGTGTCCCCAACTCGCCCCACGGGGACAGCTGCCAGGGCCTCACTGTGCTGAATCCCGCCGTAAAAGGAGGCTCAGGCACCCTGCGTGGCCCTAATCCAGGGAAGGGAGCACATTTCCCAGCATCCCAGAGCCGGGGCCCCCCACTGCCGGCCTCGAAGCTCGGCGGGCTGTACCCGACCCAGCGGGGTCACAGAGCAGGGAACGAGGCAGTGCCAGGGAGCAGCGAGTGCTGCTTCCCCACGAGCCACCCACGCACCCAGGACATGGAAGCACAGCCCCAAACACCTCCGTTTCCCCGGTAAATCGGTGCCAGCGCCCGGCGTGTCACGGCACCCGCCCTACACGGAGCGGCAGGGCTGTGGCAGAGGGCAGGGGAAGGTGATTTTCCCTCCCCTTGGGCAGGAGAAAGAGGCCATTAAAAACCAGAGCACTTGTTGGAGTGCTGCTATTTTGGGCCATCGCAGGGGAGGGAGGTGCCGCGTGGTCCCCCATGGCGGTGGGGAGCATCCTTGGGGTCAGGAACACCGGGAGGGGGATCCCGCAGGAGCTGCCTCAGCAGGGAAGGAGGGAGGTGAGGCTGGAGCTGTGCTGGGAGCACAGCTCCCTAAGGGAGCCCCGCCTGTCCATGCAGCAGCGAGGACCAAGGGGGGTTGGGAGCAGGAGCTGGCAGAGCTCCCGGCGCTGGCTGAGCCATGGGATGCTGCGTGCTGGAGCCAGGGTGGGAGAGGGAAACATCCCCGTGCAACAGGCGTGTGCCCACAGCCCCGTGCTGGGGGTGTAGGATCCAGCCTCTGGAACCATCCCTGGCATAAAGTGCAGGATCCAGCCTCTGGAACAATTCCCACGCAACAGGCACGTGCCCGCAGCCCCAGGATGGGGTGCAGGATCCAGACAAGCCCCTGCAGAGCAGGGCACGGAGGGAATCTAGGGCAGGAGGAGGAGCGGGGAGGGAAGCTGGCTCAGCCCGGGCACTCTGGCGGCTGCCGGGGCCCGCAGGGTGGGAGCCTGGGGAACGCGGTCCCTTATTGAGAGCAAGCACTGGCAGAGGGGGGGGACATGTCCCCCGCCAAGAAGGAGAGGCCCTGGGGTGGCAGGGAGCTGTGCCCACGGCCCCGTGACAGAACAGGAACAACTGGCACAGGCTGAACAAGTTGTCCCCACCCACAGCACCAGGCGCTTCCCGAACGCACACACCAGGCGGGGTAAAAGCCAACACAACTTTATTCAATAAATAATTACAACATTAACAACAGGAAAGGTTTCAGGCTACAGGCTATAGCGGCTCGGCAGCTTCCTTGCTGGCTGGCTTCAGGCCCAGGTAGCGCAGCAGGCTCTGGAACTCCTGGCAGCCCAGAGCCACCTCAGGGACAGCTGACAGGACCTGGGGACAGCAGCAGCAATAGTGTTTGGGTTGGTGTTGTTGCAGTCACAGCAAGGGTGAGCAATGAACCGTAAATCTCACCTCTTTCATCTTCTCCTGCATCTCCTCATGGGTCCTCAGCACTTTCTGGGTATGATGGAACTTCATCTCCAACCCTCGGACCTGTGGTGGTGGGAGATGCCTGTGAAGACTCTGCTCCAAACTTGGGCAGGGACCAGCCCAGAAGGGAGAGGGGACCTCTGCCCATGTCAGGAGTGTTGGAACTAGGTGATCTTTATGGTCCCTTCCAACCCAAACCATTCTGATTCTATGGCTGGAGCCAGGGCAGCCCCTTGGGGCTCCCCATACCTGCTCCAGGTACTTGTCAGTGAGCCGCAGATTCTCATCCTCTTTTTCCACGAGCAGCAGCCGCAGCTTATCTACCTGCAAAAGGAGCAAGCCCTGCTGAGATCCCTGTGGGGAAAAGCTCTGGAGTGGGGGGCGAGATATGAGGAGCGAGGTCTGAAGAGATCTCCTTGCCCATGGTGGGGTGACGCGAGGAGCCCTCAGCCCTGCAGCTCCCCGGCCTCACCTCCCGCCGCAGCATGACCCGCTCCTGGACAGAGGCAGTGTCCATCTGGTGCTCCTTGCCCCTCATCTCCTCCCACAGCACCTTGGCCTCTGTCTCTGCTCGCTGGAGCGAGCGCTTCAGCTGGGTGACCTCTGCCTTCAGCCTCTACAAGGAAAGAGGGGATGCTGAGAGGGGTCCTGTGGCTGGCAGCCCCCCTGGGTGCTGCCCACCCGTGCGCCTCCGTCACACACCGTGACTTCCCCACTCTTGTCGATGAGTTGCAACATCTTCTCTTCCTGCTGTTTCACCACGTCCTGCAGCTCCTTCTCGTTCTGCCAAGGAGGAAGAAGCGGGGTCAGGTAGCGCCCAGCCCTGGCCACCCCCAGCACCCTGGAGCGTGTTTTCTCACGTTTGAGGAGGTCAGACAAGCCAGGAGCACCCATGGGGCATCACCAGATTTCTCCGTGTCCTAGATCAGCACCCGTCCCAGTTCGGCTCTGCCCTGGGGTGAGCGCTGGCCCACTTCTGGCTCACCTCAAGCTTGGTCCTCAGTGCCTTGTTCAGCTTGGCAATGGTGGCAGCCTGGGCATCCACCTTGTCCTGGCTCTCAGCTGTCACTGTCTCCAGGCGGAGCTGCAGGTCAGAGCTGGGGGAGGACAGTGGTGG
The DNA here is from genome assembly GCA_013397755.1 of Cnemophilus loriae. NCBI lineage: Eukaryota > Metazoa > Chordata > Aves > Passeriformes > Corvidae > Cnemophilus > Cnemophilus loriae. The sequence continues at coordinate 414,161 of VZTF01001472.1, forward strand.
TGAGTGGGTGGGGATGGCAGCCAAGCACAGCACCAGGTACCAAAACCCTCCTGGGCATGCCACTGAGTTCATGGTGAGAGAAGACACCTGGTCCAGCCCAGCCAGCTGGAAAAAGCCCATCTAGCCATGGCAGGAGAGGTCTAATCCAGGGCTGGGGCAAGAGGCAGACCCAGGCAGGCTGCCTGCAGGAAAGGCCATGCCCAGGAGAGTGATGCCCCTGCCCAGCCCTTGCCATGACGCCCTGAACTCACATCTCCGTCTGCAGTGCCCTGAACTCGCTCTGCTCCAGTTCCTGGATGCGGGAGCTCAGCATGGCGAGGTTGGAGACCACAGCTCTCAGCTCCTTCACGCTCTCCAGGAGAGTGTCCTCGGGATCTGCAGGCAGGGAAGAGCCTCATGAGCAACACAGAGAGAACATCACCCCCAGGGCACACAGAGGAAGGCGTGCCTGCTCATCCCTCTGCACAGCAGCCCTGCAGCTTTGGAGCAGGGTCCCAGACAGGGTGACAGCCCCAATACCTATTGGCTTTGGCATGGATGGCATTTTGTCCTTGGCAACTGTACTCCCACTTCTGGTGGTTTCATTGGCATCTGCAAGAGGAGAGGACAGCGGCTGTGCCCAGCCCTGCACGCCCCCACAGCATGGAAGGGAGCAATCCTCATCCTGAGACTCCTCAAAACCCACAGAGGGGGTGCCAGCTCACCTTTCCCTGCCACGGCTTTCAGGACGCTGCCCACGAAGGAGCTGCCGGCGTGGTGCGGGGTGCGGCACGCCGGGGTGCGGAACGCCGGGGTCCAGGCACGGCGCGGCGTCTGCCAGCCCGGGGTCCGAGGGCCCGGGGTCCAGGCTTTGCTCCTCGATGGAGCATCATCATCATCCTTCAGAGGGGAAGGAGAGTATAGCACCAGAGTGCAGCCTGTGACTGCCCCAGCAAGCACAGGGTCTCAAAGCCATGCCATGGAGAGCCACGGGTGTGTGACCCCCTGGGCCATCCCGTTGCCTCGTCCCCAGGACAGGGCTCCTACCTGCTCTTCCAGAGCAGCCTTGAGGCAGTCAGCGAGCTCCTGCAACCGCATCTTGCTCTCCATAATGTCCGTGGAGCACCAAGAAACTTTGTTCCTCTTTGTCTGCAAGCTCAGGAGCTCAGCCTTGGTGCTGTCCAGCTCCTTGCTGAGGGCAGCCTTCTCTTCCCTATGGGAAGGCATCAGCCTCAGCAGGAGCAGCATTTCCCTTCCTCAGTGTGGGATGGGGAGTGGACTGCCTCTCACCACGAACCAGCAATAGTGCAAATCCCACAGATTTAGGCAGCTTCCCTCAAGATGGGATCTGCTGGGCTTCCTCACAGCCTCTCCCACCCACCTGGCCCACCACACTTGGCTGGGGCAGCAGTGACCATGGTCACAGTGTCCTCTCTGACACCCCAGGAAGGGCTTGATTTCCCATAAATATAGGGGTTTGAGTGGAGCTGGTGAGCGGGGCAGTACCGCAGGCGTTGGTGGGACTCCATCAGCTCCTCGTGCTGCTGGACGTGCTCCTGCAGCGTGGCCAGCGTGGAGTTCAGTCTGGCCTCCACCTCCAGCAGCTGCGTGCGGCACATTTGGTTCTCCTGATCCAGGAACTGTAAGAGGGTGGGGGGGGGACAGCCTTGAGCAGCCAAGCAGAGACCTGAGGGGGCTCATTGGGACCCGCAGCACAGACCCTCCCATGCCTCAGGGTGCTGTTTCTAACGAGGAGCAGCTTTATCCCAGCAGCCCAAACCCTACAAACCAGTTTACTGGGGACATACGACAGGCTGGGGGACAGCTCCATGCCTGCAGGGGAAAATTACCTCCAAGAAAATTATCTCCAAGAGCTGCCCAGCCCCCTCCCCTGGAATCCCTGCCGGGTAGGATGAAAAGCTGCGCTACGTGCGGGATGTCAACCGCCCTCGCAGGCTCATCCCCCCTCCGTAGGAGGGCTAATCCCGCTCCTGGCCATCTGCCAGCTTCCCCCGGAGAGGCCGTGATGGGGGCCGGCAGCACATGACACCAGCGTGGGCAAGGTCAGGCAGCTCCTACCTCCCGGCACTCGGTGGCCTCCCGCAGCTCCTGGCACAGCTCCTTGCACTCCTGCTGCAGGGTGTTCCTCTCCCGCGCCAGCCTGTGGGGATGGGGTGCGATCAGGGGGTGCTGTGTTTTGGGGGCCAGAGGTGGGGAGGGGCTCAGGACATCAGGGCTCAAACCCACTGGGCCATCTCCTCCCACTGCTTTTCGTTCTCCTGCTGCAGCGCATCCCGCTCCTGCTCCACGCTGGCCAGACTTATCATCACGGAGCTCAGGTCTGCGAGGGACACAGCTGTCAGCCAGGGGGGACAGGCGCAGTGGGGATGGGGCAGCTCCAGCCCCCATGTCGCCCACCCCTACCTTTGCCTAGGCGTGAGTTGGCCACTGTCAGCTGCTCCAGCTGAGCCTCTGTGTCCTGCAGGGCCACCAAGGTCTTCTCCAGCTGGCAGGATGCCTGTGGAGACACGGTGCTTGCTCTGGGGTGCTCTTTGCCATGGAGTGTTCTCACACCAAGGGGTGCCCCAAATCACCCTGTGCCTCACACATCTCATAGCAATAGGTACCCCTGTACCTCCTCCTTGGCTTGAAGAGCTTTCTCTGCTCGTTCCTGCATGGCAGCCAGCTCCTTCAGGCAGCTCTGCAGCTTGCCAGGCACACGCTCCAACATGGCATGGGACTGGGACACCAGGGCCCTCGTCTGCTCCCGCTGGGAAGGGAGACAGCACCAGGCAGAGCTCAGCGTGGCACTGCCGTGGCACTGGTGGCACTGTCCTGCTGTGTGACCAGGGACAAGTCACCCAGGGCACAGAGCACTGGCAGGGCAGCAAGGGGCTGAGCCCCCACAGGACACCCCCTCACCTGCTCATTCAGGACTCTCCTTTCCTTCTCCAGATTTTCAAAGGTGACATCTAAGAACTCCCGGAAAGTCTGAGCCTCGGCAGACAGGGATGTCTGTAGGGTAGGAGGGATGAGTCAGCACTGCCGTGGTGGAAAAGCCACATTTAATGGCCATGAAGGGAGGCAAGTGCCAGCTCTGAGGCCGAATTTGCAGCAGCTTCCCAGCAGCAGCACCAGAAAACCTCTGGTGCACTCAAGCCCATCGCAGAGCACCACCCAAGCTCAGGATGTGGGGCTGCCCTTCCAGCCCCTGATCCAGTGTGGGGTAGCTGGGGGTAGCACCACACTCAGTACCTGCAGGTTGATGGCATGGGCCAGCAGCGTGCTCAGCTCTTGCTGGGAGGCCAGGCTCTGGTCACGGGCACTGATCTGGGCGCTGGCATGGGCACAGAAAGCCTCCAGGAAGAGATATCCCTGCAGAGGAAAGGATGCTGCTCCAGCCACACCGTCCCACAAGGGGAAACTCCCACAAGCCATCCCTGCATACAGCATCAGCCTAGGACTCCTGCTCCCAGAGGGGCACAGCCCGCACCAAAAAAACATCCAGAGAGCTCCATCACACAGCACTTCTTGCCTTCCACACTCGGATTTTCTTCCCCTGGGATGCCAGGGAGATACTCATCCCCAGAGATGGGTATAGATACAGAATGCCCCACCAAAGGCATGAGGACAGCTGAGACTGCCTTGATCCCACAACAGCTGCTCCCTTACCTGCTCCTTGGCTCGTAGGGCTTCATCCACTCGCTGCCTGATGGCATCCCGCTCTTCCAGGCAGGTCTGCATCTTGCTGGGAACACTCTCAGGCACAGCCTGGCACTGGGACACCAGAGCCCTCTCCTGCTCCCGCTGTGGGAGGGGACAGCACCATGAGGCACCAGGTACAGCTGCTGTGTTCCAACAGGTCTCCCAAAACCCAGGGGAAAGGGGAAGCAGAGGGATGTGCGGGAGCTCACCTCCTGTGTGAGGGCTCCCTGCTCATCCTGCAAGCTCCGAAAGGCGGCATCCGCGAGGCCCCGGAACAGGAGGCACTGGCTGCTCCAGGTGCTCTGGGGAAGGAAAAAGGACACTGGTGTTATGGCAGCTGGCACAGGCAGCACAGGGCACATGTGTGTGCCCTGTGTGGCTGAGACCTGACACACTCATCGCCAGTGACAGCCACCGTGCCGACGGCACCCAGCTCCAGCTGCAGATCCCGCTGCGCTCCCCGCTGCCACTGCACAGCCTCCGTTTTCCTCCGCAGCTCGAGGTCGAGCTGCCGGTAGATCTCCTCCTCCCAAGGGTATCCATCAGAGCAGAGGGGGCTTCACACCAGCCCCGCTCCACCCTGCAGCCAGCGAGAGCTGGTCAGCCACGACACCTCCCATCCTGCCCCCACGTGTGCCAGGGATGTTTCCCCCCACGAGGGTTCAAATCCAGCAAACTCAGCGGGTTGATCCGGGCGTGATAATGCAGCACCGGGCGCGTGATGCCGTGATGCAGCAGCCACGCTTTACTTCCACTCCACCAACCCAGACCGGGTCACCGTCTTGCCAGCGGCACAAGGACACTGTCACGGCACCGAGGCTGCGGGGGACAGGGTGGCACTGCCTCAGAGAGGACTCTTACCCCTTCGGGGGGGGTGATGTCCGTCTGTGTGAGCGCATCCGTCTGCTTGGCCGGCCCCACGCCAGGCCGCAGCCGCTGGCTCTCCTGCCAGTCACGCAGCTGCAGCGAGAGGGCTTCGATGATGATGAGGGTGCTCTCCAGCCTCCCCTCCAGCTCTGCCCGCGGCAGGGTCTTCAGCTGCTCCCGGGGACAGCTGGGGACAGAGAGAGGGCTTAGGGCAAGGACAGCCCACAGGTGCCACAGCCCCATCCACGGGGGCATGTCCTCATACTTACTGCCAGAGCAAGGAGTCTGTTTCCGCAGTGCTGTCCTTGGCACAGGGGAGGCTTCCCCTGGATGTGTTCACGCTCCTCTCCCACACGTCCCGAGGTGTCATGAAGGTGCCGGTGGCCGTGGAGAGCACCGGGGTCATGCTGGTGCCCGTGGCCGTAGTGGGCACTGGGGTCATGCTGGTTCCAATGGCTGTGCTGGGCACTGGGGTTGTGCTGGTGCCAGCAACCGCAGTGGGCACAGGGGTCATGCTGGTGCCAGTGACCATGGTGGGCACGGGGCTCGTGCTGGTGCCAGCAACCACAGACATGGGCGTCATGCTGGTGCCAGCGACCATAGTGGGCACTGGGATTGTGCTGGTGGCAGCAACCACAGTGGACACAGGGGTTATGCTGGTGCCAGTGACCATAGTGGGCACTGGGGTCGTGCTGGTGCCAGTGGCCACAGCCAGCACAGGGGTCATGCTGGTGCTGGCGACCGCAGTGGGCACAGGGGTGATGCTGCTGCTGGCATCCTGCTGTGGCTTGCGGAGGGGCAGGCTGTGCCGCAGGGATTCCACCAGGAACGAGGTGTTGAGGGTCTTCTCCAGCCACACCAGTGGCAACATCCAGGACACAGCACCCAGCGTCGATTCAGGCGAGGTGACAGGGGTGACAGTGGCTTCTGACCCAGCAGGCTCCAACCCGCTTGCCTCGATGGGAGGGAGGCCAGGTGGGCTCTGTTCTGGGGGGACGGGGGCGGGGGACTCGGCTCCCTCAGGGGTGCCTTGGCAATGCAGAGGACCAGCACTCCCATCTGCAGATGGGGGCTCGGAGGCCACAGGGCTGCAGGAGAAGTCTGGAGGTGCTGCTCGCCACCCATGGAAAGGAGCTTTCTGCGGGGTGGAGCTGGTGCCAGGGGGCCCTGGGGTGCAGGAGGCTGGGCTGGCATTGCCAGGGGACCCAGAGCTGCAGCGGGGTAGAGCAGAGCTCTCTGGAGACTTTGGGTTGCAAGACACTGAGCTAATAATGTTGGGGAGCCCTGGGGTGGTGCTGCCAGGGGATTCCAGGGTGCAGGGCCCCAGGACAAGGCTGCACATGGTGCTGCCAGGCGACTCCAAGGTGCTGGCCACTGGGATGGAGCTGCACAGGGGGACTGGCACGGTGTTGCCAGGGTGCTCTGGGGTGGGGGATCCTAGGATGGAGCTGCACAGGGGGACTGGAATGGTGCTGCTGAAGGGCTCTGGGGTGGTGGGCACTGGGATGGAGCTACACAGGGGGACTGGAATGGTGCTGCTGGGCACTGGGATGGAGCTGCACAGGGAGACTGGAATGGTGCTGCTGAAGGGCTCTGGGGTGGTGGGCACTGGGATGGAGCTGCACAGGGGGACTGGAATGGTGCTGCTG
>VZTF01001472.1:423489-439536 GCA_013397755.1 Cnemophilus loriae
TCCCCAGCGTGGCGGGTCACTCACCCAGCACCAGCACCAGTTCGGCGGCGAACAGGCGGACGGTGGCCTCAGCCAAGCAGCCGGCCGTGCGCCACAGCGCGTGCAGGTCCCCGGTGCTGCAGTAGGTGCACACTGCCGGGACAGGTGACATGCCTTACTGACTGGCTGGGTTGGCACCAGGGACACTGGGGTGGCATGGGCACAGGGGTGCAGGGGGGTCACTGGGGCCATGCACCAGTGAGGTGGTGGAAGCGCTGGGGTTATAAAGGCAGCAAGGTGGCACAAGCACCTGGACCACACTGGGACCGAGGTGGCACAAGCACCGGGACAATATGGGCACCAGGTTACATATTGAGGTGACATAGGCATGAGTAGGGTGGCATAGCAGCACGCAAGTAGCACGGTGACATCGGCACCAGAGCCCTGTGGGCACTGGGAACACACAAGCACCCGGGTCCACATAAGGTACCAAAGTGACGGGGTCACATAGGCGCTGGGAACACACAAACCGCGGGGGCCGAGGTGACACAGCCATCAGGGCCAGGCGGGCACCAGCCCTGGGGTGCTTCGTTCACCCGCACACTGGTCCCTGCCCCGCTGTGGCTTGTCCCCATCCCTGTCCCCCCTCCGCGTGCCCGCGGTGGGTGCGGGGTGGGAGGTGGGAGCCGGCAGCCGAAGCGCCCGGATCCCCACGGGGCAGCGGGCGGCGCGGGGGGAGCGCGCGCGTGTGCGGGGACACGTGTGCGGGCGGCGGGGACACGTGCGCGGGCAGGGGGGGGCCGGGGCTAGCCCGCGGGCAGATGGTCACTCACTGATGAAGAGGTGGCGCTGGCCCTGCCAGCTGTCCCCCAGCCCGTGGACAAACGGGTGCCTGACCTGTCTCTGGGGACACAAAAGCACAGAGGGTGAGCGGCCCCCGGGGTGGGGGGACCACGAGGGGCCGGGGACCCCGCTTCTGCCATCTTCCATCCGCAGCTCCCACGGCCTCCTGATGTCGCCATGGCCACCCTAAACCCCTTCGCGGGCTGGGGTCCCTCCTGAGCCCCCCCTCACCTGGATGCTGACTTCTTCTTTGCACTGTTTGAGGGTGTCACGGCGCAGCACCTCCACTTTGGGCACGACCTGGGGGGGCGAGGCATTGTAGGGGAGGGGACAAGGGCAGGTAGGGGCACCCATGGGCCCCGGGGGCCAGCACCCACCTTCACGGCGCAGACCTTCTCCCGCCCACAGTCCAGCACTTTGAGGATGGTCCCGAAGGAGCCTTTGGCCACGAAGCCCAGGATCTGAGGGGAGGAACAGGGTCTGAGCAGTCCGTGGAGATAGATTTGGGGTGCTCAGGCTGGGGGTCCTGCATGGGATAAGGTGAGGGGCACAGAGCACCCAAAGCAGACGGTGGGGACACATGGGGACCCGGAGGACCCAACAGGGACCCCAGCAGGATACATGGGGACCGGATATGGGGCACAGGGACACGGGGGACTGGGACGCGGGGACACCAGCACGGCAGAGATGGATGTTGACAGAATGCACAAGGACCCCCGGGAGTACACGCGGGACCTCGGTGGGACGCCACGCTCCGGTGGGGTGCGGAGGAACCCCGGTAGAACACCCCGAGACCCGACACGGGGAGCCGGCGGGGATAGAAGGGGACCCGGTGGAACGGCCTGGGACGCCGGTAGGATGCGCAGGTACCCGGCAGAGCGTGCTAGGAGAGCTCGGTAAGGCAGTCGGCGATGCCGGGATGGCGGCACGGGATGCACGGACGGCGCGGGAGGATGGTCAGGGCGCTGGGGGACGCCGGTAGGAACGTGCAGGAACCCCGGTAGGACGAGCAGGGACACCGGTAACGGGGTGCGAGGGGACCCGTTAGGGCGCCCGGGGCTGCCGGGGCGGGATGCGCGGGCAGGACGCGCCCCGGGAGGACGATCGGGGACCCCGTTCGGATACACCGGGACCCCGTTCGGAGGGTGGGGGCCCCGGGACGGCACCTTGAGCTGCTGCTGGCGGGCGGAGGGGCGCACGGGGAACTCCGGCAGGAACAACGAGACGAGCTGCGGCAGCGGCCACCCGGGCAGCGGCGGCTCCTCGGCGGGGCCCCGCGGGGCTAAGGCGAGCCCCGGTACCGGCACCGGTACCGATACCGGCACCGACCCTGCTCGGCTCAACAGCGCCCGCACCCACGACCCAACGGCGCGGCCCTGCGGAACCGGGGACAGCGTCAGCGAGGGGACCCCGGGGCGGGGGATGCCCAGGGGGATCCCCGGGGCTGATGCCGCCGCACGCACCTGGGGGGGCCGCACCGGAGCCGGGGCCGGGCCGGGGCCGCTGCTCGTCGCTCCCATCGCGGCGNATCCCACCCCTACTCCAGGAGCCCCCCGGGACTGACCCCAGCCTCTCTCCGGGACCCCCTCCTTACACATTCTGGGGGTCCTGCTTCAACCTTTCCTCGTCTCTTTGCACGCCCCGTGCTGCAGCCCTGAGGGGGTGCCTGCAGTCCCTGCTGAGCCCCGGCACGGCCCTGGGCTCACTGAGGAGAGCGGAGAGGGATAAGTGTACAGGCTGAGTGCAGGGCAATGCAGGGGGGCCCTGACCCCCCAAAACTGCCCTGAGCAACTGCTGGGGAAGGGCGAGGGGTGAAGTCCCCAAGGATGGGGTGCTGCTGGGCTGAGGGGGGGCATGGTGCTGAGCCCAGCACTGCAGGGTGAGGCAAGAAACGAGCCACTGGCCCGAGCCTGTTCCAAATTAAAAACTCTTTATTTAAACTCTCTCCCGTTCCCCTTTTCCCAGCCTGGAGCGATCCTGCTGCTTCACCAGGCCCAGGGGCTGGGCCCAGCACCCGCACAGCAGGGAGGAGGGGGAAGCTCGCAGGAGCCCTTGGCACGAGGGTTCTGCACCCCACAAAGCGGCCCCGGAGCACCCTGTGCCCCACATCCCCGTGCTGCTCCACCCCTGCTCCACAGCGACGGGGCTGCCGAGGGCCTGCGTGTGGCTGAGCCCTCCTTGGGCACTGCCAAGCAGCACAGCCCCCCCCTCCGCCTTCGGGGTGCCCCCCCAGGGGGGGAGCACGGGGCACCCCAAGTCCCTTCCCGGCCTGCCGGGTGCTGCCATCATTTGCGCCTGCCAAAGATCGACTTCTTGCTGGGGTTCTTCTCGCCCACGCTCAGCCCGATCAGCAGTCGAGCCTTCTCATCCTCCTCCTGCTGCTGGATGGTCCCATCAGATTTGTTCTCCAGCTTCCCCCGGGCCTCCGCGCCCGCCGCCGGCTTCAGGCGCAGCTTCTCCTTGATCACCTGTCCCGGGAGTCAGGGGGCTCAGCACCCCCCATGGCCACACCCTCAGCCCTTGGCATGGGTGACAGCCTGAGCTGCTGAGCCAGTGCAGCTGCTTCCCACTCTGCGGAACGTGCCACCCACCCTGGGGTTACTATTTCCATCCTCAGCAGAGCAGCTCTGGCAGCCTCAGGAGTGGGAAGAGGGACGTGGCCCCACATACCTGTGCCACCAAGGCTTTGCGGCTGTCCCTCTTCACTGCCATGGCAAAGTCCAGCCACGTCCATGTGTTGTTGTGGTACTCCAGGCATGGCAGCACCAGGTTCAGGTCGCCCCAGTCCACGCTGTTCTTCTCCCCCTGTGTGACAGAGGTGTCAGCCAGTGTGGGACGATGCCCCAGGCCACCTCCAGCACGCCCTGTCCCACTGGTCCCACACCTTGTAGCTGACACAGAGTGGCACCTGCGGGATCTTGATGTAGATGAAGGAGTTGTTCATGGCTGCACGCTCCTTCATCTTGTCGATGTCATCCACGGGATGCTGGGGACAGAGCAGAAGCCATGAGCACAAGGGAAGGAGAAGGGACATAGCCAGGAACCAGCAGGGAAGGGACAGCCTGGCACTAGGCCATGGCATTGCTTCATCAGGGAGAGGTAAGAGCTGCTCTGGCATCGTGTTGGAAACATGAGATACAGGGATTACATCAAGCGTGCAGGCGCCTGGTTGTAAAGGATGCAAATCCTCGTGGTGGGAGGGAGCAGGAGAAAACAGACAAGCGTGGGAGGGAAGTGTGGGAGGACATGGCTACCCAGCCCTGCAGTCAGGGAAAACAGACTGGCACCACAGCAGGGCTCTCGCAGATTCCCCCCTCACGGCAGCAGGAGGTACCTCAGGTGCTTTTCGGAACGATCTTCTGACCCCTGACGTCCGATTCAGTCCCTGAGCAACTCCCTTCCCTGGGCCCAGTGAGTCATCGGCCACGATCAGCTGCCGCGGCTTCACCACGGGGATCCCTGGGGCAAACAGGGTGGGAGGTGGTGGTGGTGTCCAGCCAGGGGTTAGCCATGACCCAGACCCTCCCACCACCTCCCTGTCCACAGGGGAGACCACAAATCCCTGTTCCTCAACTCATGGCTGGACAGCAGCTGCCCACAAACATATCCTGGACACGCAGCCAGAGCTGCTCAAGGACACCCAGAGAGGAGGGTGATCACGAGCTTCTCACCTGTTGTCACCAGCTTGGACTTATCTTCCTCATCCCCCACCTCCTCCTCCTCCACATTACGGCCAGGGAAGAAGAAACCCATCATTCTGTGAAAGAACTGGTGGGTGAGCTGGATGGTGAGAGGTACCACGTTCACCTGTGGGAAAGAGACATGTCAGAGCCAGGCACACACTGCCTGTGCCCCACAGAGACCCTGGCACCTCCTGGCCCAGCCCTGGCACCTCAAAATGCTCCTTGATGGAGATGCCTCCCACGGGCGGCCGGACCTTGCTGAAAATCCTCAGTGCCAGCTGCCGGCCGGACTGGCAGGAGCTCTGGGGCCGCAGCACCACCTGCAGGGAAGAGGACGGGTGGCTGGGGTGAGGACAGGCCACTCTGCCCAGGCCACCCGTGGGTCCCCAGGATGTAGGGCTGCTCCCCCAGCTGCCACTTGCCTTGTACACAGCGTTGGGCAGGAGGTTGTTCATGGTCACCCAGCCCAGTTCCAGCAGATGCTCGGCCGTGTCATCAGACTTGTTGACCTGCACAGACAAAGCCATCAGCTCCCAATGTGCCCGTCCCCAGCTCAGGGGCTGTGGGCACTGCCCAACTCCACACCTTGCTGTAGAGGAAGCGCTGGAGCTCCAGCTCGGCGATGCCCAGCTGCCCATCCTCCTCTGTCAGGCGCCAGCGCGCCTGGGCGAAGTAGAACTCAGTCCTCCGTGCCACGCTCACGTCCTCTGGCTGCTTTCGCAGCTCCATCTTGTTGGCTCGCTGCAGCTGGAAGTCCTTGAAGCACCTGCAGCACAGAGGAGAGAGCTGGGATGTGAGAGCCCTGGGGTAAGGGGGGACACAAAGCTGGGGAAGGCTGAGATCATAGAATCATAGAATGGTTTGGGTTGGACACCTCCCACTAGAACTGGTTGCTCCAAGCCCTGTCCAGCCTTTGAATACTTCCAGGGATGGGGCAGCCACAGCTTCTCTGGGCAACCTGTGCCAGTGCCTAACTGGGAATAAATTCCTAATATCCACTCCAAACCTACTCTCAGTTTAAAGCCATTCCCCCTTGTCCTACCTGATCAGTATGTTCAGCTCCTCGCTCTCCAGCTGCAGGTCAGCTTTTTCCTGGCTCAGCTGCTGCTGCAGCCGGTGGTTCAGGTCGAGCAGGATCTCGTTTTTGCTGTCATCCTTCAAGGACTGAAGGACAGACAACCTTCAGCACCCTCTGCCCTGGAGTGGGGACCCCAGGGAGCCAGGGATGCAGGCTCACCTTCATGTTGGAGTACATCTGCTTCTCCAGCTGCCGGATCTGGGCCACGTGCTGCCTCACAGCCTCTTGCAGGTGTAGGATACTGCTGCGCTGCTCCTCAGGGTTGCTGGAGATTTCCAGCTGGAAACGCACCCGCTGCTTCTTCTCACTGTGCTCCTGGACGCAGGAATAGGGCAAGGTTAGGACTGCCTGGGTGCAGTGAGTGGCACAGACACCTGGAGCCCCGTGGGTACCTTGCGTTTGGGCTCCACGTGCAGCAGCAGGTTGTTGACTATGTCGAGGATCATGGCATACTGTGCAGGGTTGGTGGAGATCTCCAGGTCGTGGTGGATCAGTGTGAAGGTGTCCACAGCTCCTGCAGGGACACAAATGGCAAGTGGGGCCTCAGCACGGCCAGAAATGTGTTGGGGACTCCTCTTGTATGCAGCCCTCTGACCTCAGCAGGGCCAAAAGAGACCACCTCTGGAGTTAGCCAGCAAATGTGGGTCAGCCCAGAGCTCTACCCCCAAGGCACACTGCCTGGATGCACCCACCCTCCTGCTTCTTCAGCAGATCCTCCTTCTCCTGGTTGGCAGGGGTCTCAGGGGGCTTTATCTGCGTGGCCAGCTCGGGGTCGATGTCGTGGCTGTAGCTGATGTAGTACATGCGGCAGCTGCAGCGAGAGATGATCCTCTGCACCTGCTGGGTCTGCTGGGCTTCCGAGGGCTGATTCCAGTCTGGGGACAGGCAGAGGGACCACAGTCAGAGTGCCATGTCCTGGCACACTGGGACTGCAGAGTGCAGGGCTTGGAGCATCAGCCACCTCCCGGAGCCACGCAGAGACAGGCCAGGAGCTCTCAGCTCTACCAGCCTTGGGGTCACACCCGAGTGGGGCTGGGGTAGGCACAGCAGCCAGAGCTGTGGGCAGTACCTGTGGTGGTGCTGACCATGCCCCCCACTGCCTGCCCGCTCTCCATCAGCTCCTGCACCGAGTCCAGGCTCCGCTGACGATGCTCCTCAATATTTTTCACCTGGAGAGGTGAGGAGGCACCGCTGGCTGTCACCATTCTCCCTGCATTGGCCAGGGCACTGACAGCACTGCCTGTCCCCGACGCAGCTCACCCACCACATGCTCACCTCCAGCCAGAGCTGGCCATGCTCCCCCTCGGAGGGGCTGCTCTCTGTCGTGGCAAAGTACTGCATGCCATCCAGCAAGCATGTCCAGGACGTCTTCTGCTTCAGAGTGTCCCCGTACCAGGCGGGGTGGTGCTGGCACTGCAGCAGCTGTGCCTTCGCAGCAGACACGATCACACAGCCCTCTGTCTCTGCACCACGCAGAACCATCTGTGGGGGGGAGAGACCCCAGGGGTCTGATGGACCTTTCTGGGGCAGGCACAGCCCCTGTCACAGCCAGGCCGTGGGGACAGGCAGGTACCTGGCAGTTCACCAGCTCGATGAGGCAGTTGCGGTTGTAGATGTCGTCGGTCTGGCAGGCGGCGATGCCGCAGAGCTGCTCGCTGGCCCCTGACTCCTCCTCCGTGAAAACCACGAACTTGTCTGTCTCCTCAATGAGCTTCTGCAGCATGTAGGCCCCTGGGGAAGGAGAAAGGGTCAGTGCAAAGATGTGGGGGGGTGGCTCAAAGGTACTGGGTGAACGCAGGCACAGCTTTGGGCTGTGGGTTTCCCCTCACTTCCCTCCCTGCCATGCTCACCCCCCGAGGAGGCTCTCTCGGGCCGGCCGCTGGTGATGGGAGCAGTCACTCTGGCAGGGATGGAGTGAGCAGAGAGTGGGCCCCGCTTCAGCTTCTTGGCCTGCAGCTGTGTGTCGATCTTCAGCCCCTTGAGGGCCTCGGTGGACAGGTTACGCTTGAGCACAGCCGCTTTCTTGTAGCCGTCGTAGAGGCCGAAGGCGATGTCCCGGTTCGTGGTGGTCCAGGACGCCCGCAGGTCCACCAAGTGCAGCTGATGCGTGTGGAAACCGTCGTCCCCATCACGCAGGGGCAGCTCCTGGGCACAGAGGGTCAGAGCCTCAGCACAGCAAAGCCACCCCCAGCCCTGCCCACTGGCCTCACATACTGGGGCTGGGAGCCCTGCCAGGCCCTGCAGGCAGAGTGGGGACTGGAGCCCAGGGAACCACCCCAGAGACCCCAGCATGGGCCCACGCCAGGGATGGGACAAAGTCAGGTGCTTGGCAGATCAGAGGCCCTGAAGTTCTGTCTCTTCCCAGCCAAATCCCCTCTCCATTGCACCCAACAACCAACATCCCCGTGTCCTGGAGATGCCACCAGGCCAGCACGGGCTGCCGTGCCCTGTTTGCAGTGGTACCTCCTCAGCCGTGCGGTTGCTGTGCCGCTGGTAGGTGAGGGAGGACAGGCTCAGCAGGTGGGTTTTCTTCACCAGGGTGTCAAGCTGGTGGTCGGCGTTCTCGTCACAAGTGGAGGCCATGAGGTGCACAGTGACCTGGCTCAGGTCACTCACCATCTGCGTGATGCTCCACTCCGAAATGAGGCGTCGCATCACCGTGCCAGCTGGGGGACAGGGACAGGGGTCAGCCAGGGCCCTGCTGTACCTGGAAGTGCTGCTGGCAGGATTCCCACTCACCCTGTGGGATGAGCCGCTGCGTGCCGCGAGTGAAGATGTGTCCCTGGCAGCATTCCACCTGGATTCCCCGCTGCTGGGCAAAGGAGGCCCAGTAATGCACCTGAGAGGGAGCAGAGAGCAGGGGCTGAGAGTCCAGCAGAGGCAGAGCAAGGAGGAAACAGCAGATTCCCAGCCCTGGGAATTACCTGCAGCCGGGGGAAGAGCGCAGTATAGGACAACTGCTTGTAATGCTGCCCCAGCTTCTTCTTGCTGGGTTTCATGTTGTTGAAGAGCTTCCCGCGGCAGATGGGCCGTGTCACGCTGGTCCACGTGGCCCAAAAATTCTGCATCCAGCGGAGGGTGCTGCTGTAGAGCAGGATCCGGGGCTGGGAGTGCTCTGAGAATATACCCACCATCAGCCAGCACCATGGGGCCAGGACATGGCAGCACACAACCCACAACCAACATGCCCTGTCCCATCCCCCTTGTCCCCAAGGGATCCCCAGGACGCTGTCAGCCACCTTTGCTGGGCTGTGTGAGGTCCATCCGGATGGAGAGGTTGAGGTTCTCGGAGCGGAAGGCACGGTAGGAGTCATACTGCTGCCCCACCGGCACCTCGGGCAGGAACTCGGGGGAGCGCAGCACCACGCCGTGGTGGTCGTGGGGGTTCCCATGGCACAGCCACTGCAGGTCCAGTGTCATGCACAGGTCAGGCAGGTGCAGGAAGCAGCAGTCGTCATATCTGAATGCAGAAAAAGACCCCAGTCACCCCCTGGTGACTGGTGGGGGGCCCCCATGCTCGTGGCCCCACACTCACTTGGAGGCTGTCCGGACGTTGATATCCAGGTTGCCCTTGAGGACAAACTGGCCAGGCTTCCAGTGGAAGGAGAGTTGGCTCCACTCCCAGTGCATGTTCTCAGTGGTGTTGTAGGGGTCCTGCAAGGACAGGCGTGAGGAGAGGCAGGTGTGAGCTGACCCCACACCACGCTGTTCCCCAGTCCAGTGGCACCCACCTCGGTGGCCAGCTGGTGCAGGTTGGCCTGTTCGATGTCCATGTGCCAGTCTCCGTGGAAGAGAAGGCGGCTCTTGTCCCACCAGGGCAATGGGGCGCTGGGGTCCTCGGAGGGCTTGGTGAGGAGATCCACACACTGGCCGATCAGGGTCCAGGCCGGGTCCCAACAGGGCCCCCACACGATGGTGTACTGGGAGATCACAGCTGGGGACACAGAGGTTGGCTCAGCCATTTGCCCTGTCCCTACCCCACCACAGAGACCCCCACTCCTCCAGCTCTTACAGTGAAAGTCATGGTAGAACTTCAAGGGTGGCATGTTCCTCTCCACCGTGGCATCCCCCCAGGGCAGCCCCAGCTTCAGGACCTGGCGGCGGCGGGAGCAGGCCAGGCCGCACTGCTCGGCTCCGATCAGCCGGCCGGAGAGCTGCCAGTTCCGGATCTCAAACAGGTACCGCGGGTAGTCACGGATCCGCACTGCAGGTGGAGGAAGGGCTGAGGGACGGGGCAGCAAAGAGACAGGCAGTCTCCCACTCTGGGCCACAGTAGGAACCATCGTCCTGTTACATCTCTGCTTCCTTCCCACTCCCTTTGAACCTCCAAAAATCGTTTTCCCTGCTTGGTTACACACCACGTGGTGCCAGCTCAGGCCACACACCCATTGTGCTGTCCTCCAAGGGCACCCTCCCATGAAGCAACTCACCAAAGAAGCTGCCAACGCTGCCCTTCATCATGCGGCACCACTGGGTGACCATCTCCAGACCCTCTGGGGGGAACGGGCTGACATCATCCACGTCCCTCATCTGCTCCAACACACGCTCCGTGCCATGGAAGGACTCATCGGCCATGGCCACCAGCTCCAGGTGGGCCAGGGTCCAGGTGAGGAGGGCCCTCCGCATGGGCGTGTTGGCGTAGAGGCGGCGCGAGCGCTGGATGTAGATCTCGATGTTCTTCTTCTCCAGCGAGGCATAGAGCTCCTCGATCTTGCGGGCAGGCAGCAGCTCCCCGTGCTGCTTGCGCAGCGCAGCCACCTTGGCGTCCAGCAGCTGCAGGCGCTTGGCGCTCTCCTTGCTCTCATCCTTCATCAGCTCATAGTTGTCTCGCAACTTGACCTCGAAGACGTCATCCAGGAAGACCCAGGAGAAGTGGGTGACTTTGAGAAGGAGGTCAGGGGGCAAGGCTGTGCTGGCGGGGCGCCCGGGCCGGTGGAGGCCCTTCAGCCACTTCTGCACGCCCACGGCAGCGTCCAGTGTGCGGGAGAAGTCGTACTGGTAGGGGAACTCGATGGTCACGCTGGCGAAGGAGAAGGCCCAGC
Source organism: Cnemophilus loriae (assembly GCA_013397755.1). Taxonomy (NCBI): domain Eukaryota; kingdom Metazoa; phylum Chordata; class Aves; order Passeriformes; family Corvidae; genus Cnemophilus; species Cnemophilus loriae. Next base: position 434,115 of record VZTF01001472.1, read on the forward strand.
CACGGTTGCGGAGGGTGCGCAGGGTGGGGAAGGCATCGCGGTGCCGGACGACCTCCTCCAGCTCTGGCAGCAGCTTCACCTCCACCTCCTTGAAGCTGAAGATGCTGTGTCCATCAAAGCCAGCAGCCAGCTCGGGGCAGTAGCCGTGCAGGGCACCGCCGTGCCAGCTCACTGAGGTCCGTTCCGCAGCCAGGCTGATGTAGTTGGCCTCAGAGACAAAGGCTGTGAGCTTGGCAGAGCTCAGCTCCAGGGACAGGGACAGGAGTCTTTTGGGAGGGGGCCCTTTTGGCTGGAGGGGCCCCGGTGACTCAGTAGGGGTGTCTGGGTGGGATGTGGGGCTCTCTGGGGGCAGGGAGGGAAGCGTCCTGTGGCCGAGGGCGCTCCGCAAGGCTTCGTGGCACTGCAGGGTGGCCAGGGTGTGATGGTACAGGTGCATGTGGTCAGGTGGGCTCCACAGCACCGCCAGCCCCTCACCGCACTGCACCTGCACCGGAGAGAGTGAGCAGGAACCACGTCACTGCCAGGGCCAGCACAGCACAGCCCCGTTCTCCCTCCAGCACCTTTCACACCAGCCAATCCTCCCTCTGCCCCATCTATCCCCAGCAGAGGATAAAGCAGTGGCCCTACGGCCAAACCAACCTCCAGGGAGCGGATGCTGCTGTGGTAGGTGACAGAGAGCATGGAGAGGTTTGCCACCGGGTTGGGGATGGCAGGAGCTTTGCAGCACGGCTGCATCTTCTCAGTGATGCTCTTCACCAAGGCCAGCACCATGCCCTGGATACTGAGCGTGCAGCTCTCAGCACTTCCCAGGACGGTCAGCGTGTCCAGCCGCAGCTCCAGGGCACCTGGAGAGTCAGCATGTCAGTGCTGGAGGCACGGAGGAGGCACACCACAACATGCCAGGTTCCTCTGACTGTGGGGTTATTCCAGGACAGCCATCTGGGATCAGCTTGGATGCTACTTACCCACTATGGCCGAGAGTGTGAAAAGGTTCACGTCCTCCACCTTCAGATCCACCTTCCAGAGCAGCCCCCAGGGCTCGCTGGAGGCAGAGGATGGCTGCTTGGCAAGCTCAGCCCCACTGGGCCGTGGGCAGAACAGCGGCAGGATCCTGGCCAGGCACTCAGTGCAGGTGTCAGACGACTCCACTTGCAGCCCCCGGATGGTGCAATCCAGGAAGAGCGTATCCGACTGGGCGCTGGACATGCCCAGGGGCTGGTTGTAGCTGCCCTGCAGCACAGACAGGATGATCACTCTCAGGCTGCAGGACATCTCTGTGTCACCACACACCCTGTACCACCCACATAAGAGTTGGAGACTGAAAGTCACCCCTTGCCCCCTCGGCTTGCCCCTCACCTGGAGGTTGAAGGAGTCGAGGATGAGGGCTTCTCCCCACACGTGCATGTTGGGGGGATGTGGGGCACGCTGGATGTGGGAGTCGTTGCCCACTCGCCAGCACAGGTGGTCCACGGCCAGCACCGCTCGCTGGTGCACGCTCTGTGGCCGCAGGTGCTGGTAGTCTGTGGGCACAGAGGAGGGGAGAAGTGCAGGTAGGGCTCACCCAAACATGGGCACCCCAGACACAACCAGGCAGGGATCCACAGCCCCTGGCCACACAACACACATGGGCAAGCACAGCAGCAGCATGACCCTCCCCATTCCCATCCTGGTACCTCTCTGGCAGACCCCAAGAAGAGCCCAGCACCTCCTTGATCCACCCTGTACCTGCAGAGATGGAGTTGAAGCCCAAGGCGAAGGGTGGCGTGTCCCCCAGCTGCACGGACACGTTGACGTTGGACAGCGAGGCACACAGGATGATGGGTGCTAGGATTTGGGGATAGCTCCTGCACGGGACAAGCAGGGATGGGCTGTCACTGAAAGCTGTGTGCCATGGAGCCTGGCAGGGGGCCCAGAGGGCTGTCCTCTCTGCAAGGGCTCCCTCATCACCTCCTGACCAGCCTCTCCCATCCCACAGGCTGTGCACAGGGCAGATAAGGTGCTGAGTACCCAGACACCGTGCCAGAGCATGGCCAGCAAGAGGAAACAAGCTGTGATCCCAGCAGCTGCACTGAGGCCAAGTTTACCTTCCCTTGTGCCCTTGGCTGGGGACAGGCACCGCCCGGCACCTGTATTCCTGTGCCAACAGGCCCAGCCAGTGCGAAAACTCTTGGTGACGGTAGTGGATGATGCAGGTGTTGAGCAGCACAGCAGCCGAGAGGTCAATGGCTGTGACCTGGAGCAGGGAAAGGGCCAGGTGGCAAAAAACTCATGCCAGGAGCCAAACCAGCCACCCCCAGGGGACAGAGTGTGCCCAGCGCTCGCTCACCTGCACGCTGGTCTTCAGGGAGTTGAGGCACACAATGCGCTGGCGGCTCTGGGACAGGAGAAGGCCATCTGGGGGGACAGAGGAGCACAAATGAGGGGTGGCAGAGAGCAGTGATGGCAGCCCTGTCCCATGGGGGCACTCCTGGCTACTTGCCCTCCAGCTGGAGGTCTACACTCATTTGGTCCAGGTCTGAGGTGGGTGTGAAGTTGCGCAATGGGATTTGCTCCTCTTCACGCTGATATAGAAACTGCAGCAGCTTCAGGCTCCAGGTGAGGTGCCTGGAAGACACAGGGAGTCACTGCCAGGAGGGAACTGCACTGTCATGTCCTCCATCTCCCCGTCTCTCATCACCAGCTGACCAGCATGCTGGCACGGGCAAACACAGCAGCCAGTGCCCAGCTGCAGCACAGCCCAGCGCTCTCATCCCATTGCCTGAGGATCCTGTCAGCTACTGGAGAACCAGCTCACGTGCCTTCCTCCCTCCCCAAGAGCCCAGCCCCAGGCCAAGCTCAGTCCTTCCCACTGGAGTGGGCTTAGGACTTGCTCTCTGCAGTCTAGCAGAGCCAAGGGATGAGCAGAGAACAGCACAGTTGTCCCCAAGTCCACGTCCCCAGCATTAATCTGGACTCAGACAGGCTCCCCCTCCGCCTGCCTCCCTACCTCTTCTGGCTGTTCATGGACAGAACCATGCTGGTGTTCTCCAACTTCATCTCCACCCTCCTGGGGATGAGCTTCAGCGTGTCCCTGCTCAGCACAGATAGGGACTTCGAGGGCTCCCCTGGGCCTAGAGAAGGACAGAGAGAGTCACGAGAAGGACTCGCCCAAACCCCCACACCCTGGAGCAGGAGGGAGTGATCCCACAGCCAAATCCTTCTGGCTCCAGTGCAATTATGGGGGCCACCAGCCCCCACCCTGCCCAGAGCTTGTCCCTGTCCTTGTCCTGACCTGTGCTGGGCTCTTCCCCTGCACTGCTGTGCTGGGCCCCAGCAGTGACGTGGTGCAGGAGGGGGCTGCAGAAAAGCCCCTCGTGCAGCTCTGCCTGCAGTGTGCGGACACAGAGCTGGACGCCCACCAGCCGCCGCTTGCTGCTGATCTCCAGGGAGAGGGAGAGCGCCAGGGCCAGCTCTGCCAGGCACGTGTCATCCTGTGCACAGAGGACATGGCAAGGAGCACACAGGGAGTCACACAGTGCCCTCCCAGTGGGTGCTGCAGGTGGAGAGCTGGGCACATCAGAGAGCCCAGCACCCTGCAGCATCAGCCAGCCTCAGGAACTGCCTGGAACAGGTCCTCAGCATGTCCCAGAAGGCCAGTGCCCTGGCTCCAAGTGTGGAATTTCTCCCTCCTCCAGCACTCACCAGCTGGCTGCTCCGGAGGACTTTGCTGTTCACCTTTGTCAGGCTCACCTCGCACGTCAGGCTGGGGAGAGCAGAGAACAGAAGGAGGATGTGGGTCTTGCTGCTGCCAAAACAAGTCCCCGCCCTCTTTCCTGTGGGACACAGGGACCCCAAGTCCCTGCTCCAAGTGCTCCCAAAAGAAGAGCATGCCCTAACTCCATGCACACCACGTTATCTGAACACACAACTCAAGCATCCTGTGACAGGAAAAGGAACCAGGCCAGCCTCAGAGGAGGTTAATGCGTCACACCACAGGTGACATGGGGTGCTACTGAGTGGGACAGAGAAAGGAGAGACACCAGGCTGGGGTCAGAGGAGCTTCCCTGCCCTGGAAGCAGAGCAGGGTACGAGCACAGCATTACCTCTTCCCGTTGCCATTCAGGAGGAGACGCGTCTGGCTGGCCTGGATGTGCCAGAGAGATTCTGAGGTGGCCACGTGCAGAACCATGATGTTGATGGCATCCACGTGGATGGAAAAGAGCTGGGGGGAAGGTGCTGCTGTGAGGGATATCTGGCAGCAGCGCAGCCTGCAGCAGCCTCTCACCGAGCCAGTGCCTCACCTGGCTGAGAAGCCTCAGCAGGGAGGGTTTAAGGGTCAGGTCTGTTCTGCTTTCATTTCTGTCAGCTTCTCTGGGAGCCTCTGGGACAGATGGCTGGAACCCAGGGCCTTTCTGGAGATCCGTGCGGATTCGCACCTCACCAAAACACAGCTCAAAGTAGCGCCTGGGGAACAACAGCACAGGCAGATCCGCCAAGAGCTCGCACTTGGCACACCCGGCCCTGTCACCAGGGATTTCCCCCACCCCGGGGATGTGCGGGACCAGCACAAGGGCACCCACAAGACACTGCCACCTCCAAGCGTGGGTCACTCCCTCAGAGAGCAGACCACAAGGAAACAGGGACAGCAGAAAGGTGTAAAGGCAGCAGGATGACAAGCAGGGCGAGGGGTGAGACAGATCCCCAAAGGGAGCAGGCAGGGAGCTGGGGTGGGGACACGTACGGCAGCTCCCGGCTCAGTTTGCTGGAGATCCAGACGTTGTCGATCTCCTGTAAGGACACACAGGTAGGTCAGAGAAGAAACAACTTAGCTCTGCCTTGTGATGCTCCTCTCAACGTTCCCACTCCACTCCCAATGCCTGGGATCATGCAAGGAGCAGCCAAAACCCCAAGTCAGGCCATGGGAGGAAGGGCCTGGCACCAGCCATAGGGGTGCCCAACAGGAGAGTGGCTCCATGGATTTGCTGCCAGCCTGGAAGTGACTGCAACCACCCTCCTCACCTGTCTGACAGTGACCACCCCTCGCCCAGGTACCCACTACAGTCTGCTGCTCCCGCTGGAACTTGAGGCTGATGTTCTGGGCCCAGAAGAAGCCAAAGGAGCCGATCTTCAGCTCTGCATGAAGCTTCTGCCGGCACCAGGTGACAGCCAGGCGACATGCCAGCCATCTGTGGGGACAGAGAGAAGGCCAGGGTCAGCCTCCCCACTGGGGCTGGGGTCTACGGATGCTCTTTGTCCTTCGAGCACCAGCTCCAGCACCCACAGCTGGATAGGAGCTCCCAGGGCCTCAGGGTGGGGAAGAGACCCTGCAGGACCACCCCCAACAATCCCTGACCCGCCCTCCCAAGCCCTAAGGCCTCCACACCCTCCTGACACCCCATGCCCACCCCTGCGGGCTCCTCTGAACTCTTCTAAGCCCCCAAGC
>VZTF01001472.1:442591-471823 GCA_013397755.1 Cnemophilus loriae
GGGGCCGAGGGTGGCTGCCCCGAGGCCGGGAGGTGCCGCAGCCCCCGCCCGCCGCAGCAGCGGGGCCGGGGCTGCGAGGGAGCGCTGGATGTGGGAAGAGCTGTGGATGTGAGGCGATGGCGTGGGGAGCATCGGGATGCTTTTCTTGGAGTGGGGGAAAGGGTCTGACCTTCGTTTCTCACCACACTGGTGGTCCTGGACCCCCGTCCTCTGTAGGTGTGATTCCCGGATCTCTGCTCCGCAGGTGTGATTCCCAGACCACTGCATTAGGCTTTCCAAACTTCTGGCGAGGTCCTCCCTGAAAAGCCAAGGCCTTGGGAAAGCCCTTTTGGGTTTAATAAATGACTAAAAGGTGGCAAACGATTGGTGCTCGTGGGGGAGTGAGGTTATTGCGGAGTTTCACAGTCATCTCCGCTGCACTTTTTTTTATTTTTTTCCCCCTGAATACGGTGATGTGGAGCGGGAAGGTTACTCCTAAATTATTTAGGATAACTAAACTGTGGGGAGTTGCAGAGACTAGATAACACCGGGTGGGAGTGCTGGTGGGGTAAATGAGATATGGCAGAAGGTGTAAGGAAGGTAACAAACACCACAAAATTGGCTCTACATCAGCTCTTGTTATTCGGGGAAAAGCAGTAGGTGTCTCGGCAATTGTTTCATTTAAAACAACTTCAACACCCTGTTGTAGCCTAAGAGGGATATTTTGAAATTACCTTAAAGGAACAGAGAATGGAATAGAAAACATTGTTAGACTGCTGAGTAAATAGTTGGCAGTTTGTGCCCTGGCAATTCTGGTTAGACCATTCCAAAAAGGGAGCACTGGAAAAGGCAGGAGCAGAGCAGGTTTTTGGGCAAGCAAAGCCTTCGTGTCCTCACCTTAGGGGAGAAGCTTGCTGACAGGAGATACGATCCAGGTGCATGAAGTCATGGGCAGGTCAGAGAAAGCAAGGTGGGAGCATCAGTTTTCTGTTTCTGACCGGAAATTATGATGCAGCAGGGCTAAAATAAACAGACGGAAGTGCTTTTTCACACAACGTGCTATTAAATGTGTCACCCTGCCGCAGGACGTGCTGCCACCCGATAGCATCGGGGGTGGTGGGACCGATGGGAGCATTAAAACCAACAGAGCAGGTATGGGAAGTTCCTGAGCTGTGGTGGCTGCCCGGACTTTCCCTGCCATTGGTCCCCAGTCATCACTTCCCCCTGTGTTCCTCCCACCGAGCAGGGTGGGAGTGTCTGGTTTAGCTGCAGACTTCAGAAATCTGTAAAACAGCTGTAAAAGCTAAATATAAAACGATATATTGCTGATGTCAGGGCTGGCAGGCCCCAGTGGCCATCAGAAGTCCGTGTGGATACCAAGAACTGCCTGTGAGGAAGAGCTCAGCATTGAGGTGCCTGTGAGGGTAGTTTCTCGTGGTGTGAGTGTCTTGCAGTGCTTCACAGGGATGTTTTTGTTAGGCTTGTAAGCTTCAAATTAAAAGATGCCAAGATGATTTTGTCTGAATTCTGTGGTGGGACACAGCCTGAAGGTCATTTCTTAGTTATTAGTGTTAAATCCACGCATTCCAGCTCAACCATGGCTTGATTTCTTTTTTGTTGTAAGAAAACTGATACTGATTTCACCAAGAGCTTCAGGGGGTGAAACAGTGGTGTTATCTTTGCAGTTCATTTGGGTTTTTCCTAGTCAGACATTTGTTGTCAGTCTTGGACTCCTGTGGATGTACTCGGACTGTGCTAAAATTAATTTCCTGAGCATTTAATTGACAAAATTAATAGATTTGGCTTCCTTAGGCTCTGCATTTTGAGTCGAGCTCCCCAGCTCTCTTATTCTCACGGAGCTTTCTGAATTCTTTGCAGCCTGACTCTTTGAAATGTGGCCATGAGAACTGAGCGAGATGTTCAGTGGTGGCTTTGGCGGTGTGGTTCCGTGGATCTGTGTGATCCTAAATGGGCTGTGAGTTGAACCATGAAGAGGCAGAGGTTAGAACCATCCCTGCCCAAGCCCTCTCCTCCCAAAAAAACCCCCACAAAACCAGTGTTAATGTAGGATTGATGCAATTTCTCCCACGAAGGACTGTCTTTGCTGCACCCATGCTGTCCTAAAGCCAAGATGAGCACTCGGCTTTGCTGGTTTGTGTATTCACACTACTATCCTGAAGCTGATTGCTGAATGATAAATATATCTTGCTCTGAGGACACTGCTTGGTTATTCTGTGAGCACCACTGAGGTCTCCTGCCTTAGGTGGCATCCCTGTAGCTGGGAGAGTATCAGATGTTTCTGCTTTCTCTCACCCCACACCTGCTCAGGCTGAGGGACTCTGCCATTCCCAGTGTCCTCAGTAGCCAGCAGGTACCTGGATGTGTGAATGATTTCCGAAATCCTCAGGTTCTCACGAAGCAGCACTTGTTCTAAAGGCCCTTCCTCACCTCACAGAGCCTGTGGCCGATGTCCATCCTGGTCCTGACCTGATCAGAACTCAGCGGTCCCAGTTAAAAGGAGCTTGTGGACTCTGGATCAGTGCCACTGTGCCCTTGAGCTGAGCAAAGTGCAGACACTCCTGATCAAAACAGGTGGGCTGGCCCAACACTCCTTGGTCCAGAGTCTTTAAACCCTCCTCAGGTCTCTCCCTGTGTGACCACACCAAGTTCTGCCTCTGCACCTCTGCTCACTTCCCTGGCTTGTTTTGTTTCAAATTTAGGCCTCCCTGGCACAGAGGGTGGGAGAGGCACCTTTAATCCATATCTGATTCAACATCTTGCTTCTGTTTTCCATGCTAAGTGACGTCCTTGCTGTCCTGAGGTGAATTTTGCTGGAGCTGAAAGCACCCGGGTTTGTGGCTGGTTGGCTTGTGTGGAACCTGCTTGGCTGGGTCATTAAATAAGATGGTATTTGTTCTCTGTGTCCAGACAAATTTGAATTGACATGGAGTAAAATTGCCAGGAAATTCTAGAACAAGTGATGAGGAAGAAAGTTGGAACCGTGAGCTTCACTGGCAGAGAATGGTGAAATTGGATGTGGTGCTTTGACGAGGCGGGTTTGTGTATTGATCACGGGCAGGAGATAAACGAGGTTATTAGACTCAGAAATGCTCTAGGAAAAGCCACTCAGCCTGCAGGTTTGTGTATGTTAATACACCCTGGTGAATACCTGCAGCAGGGGAATTGGTGAGAAAGTGTGAAGTTGACAGAATATTCGTACACGGGCGGATAAACATAATCCCTGATCCTCTACCGTGTGTAGTCACACGATTCATCAGTGGCATTTGCATCAGGAACACACATTTAACTGGCATCAGCACTGCCCTCTGAGGCGTTATTTCTGAGAGGGATGCTTAAATACAAGTGTGTGACTGCTAAAGTGTTCTCTTGAGGATGAGGATCCCACACTGAACCAGAGCAGCCACGTCCTGTCTGGATGCAGAGCAGTAGCCTTGGCCTGCAGTGATTTCTGCCTCTCTGGAGCATCCTGCATTGGCCACAGCCATCTATTCTGCAGCCAAGGAGTATGAGCTGCTCTCCACTCGTGTCTGAAATCTGGCAGAGGTCTTTCCCTCATCTTTGTTGTGGGTTTTCTTTAATGAGATACGGATGACACGTTCCTTCAGAGCTGCTGGTATTTTAAGACTTAAAAGATCATCCAAGATCAGCCTTGGACCTTTTAACTCTGACTGAGTGCTAAGTCCCCGTTTTTCTCCAAGTTATTGTGTTTGTGCAGCAGATGTGTGGATCTCGGGGCAGAACAAGAAATCCTGCACATGAGAAGTGTCATGGCAAAGCCTTGATCAGGTTGTCCCATATGAGAGTGATTTCCTTCAGCGGGTTGTTTGCAGTGGAGAAATGATTATGGGAATATTTTGAAGCATGTTTGTTTAGGTATCATTCCCTGCCATATGGAATTCTTTTCTCATCTTTTTGCTCTGTTGTTGTTGCGTGTTTGTGTGTTGAATTACATCAGACGTAATTTAACATGAAGGTTTTGGCTTTAGATCTGACACTTTTGAGCTGCTTTTTGTACCTTCCCAAAGGCCTGTACTTCTTCCTGGGCTGACATTTTCATGCTCATAGCCATTTGAGGCGTTGAGTGGGTTTTCCTCATAGCTGACTGTTGTAAGCTTCAGTTGTTTTGATGTACGTAAAAAGGAGGTAAAAAAACTTCCTTTTAAATTTTCAAAAATATCAGTGAGTTTGTGGAAGGCTCAGAGAGACAGAACTTGGCAAACACTTTCCTTTGTGCCAAGCTTGAGTCGTATTGTTTCCAGAAACCCCAGCTGGGAAGAGCGTCAAACGAAAGGTTCTCGATATATAAAATACACTGGTTTTGTAGTTTTCTTGTTGCTTCCTTAACTCTGCAGGGAGGCCCCTGGCATGGAACATCCTGGCTGTGGCTCTGGCTTGCAGGCAGCCACAAACCCCCAGCCCCAACCCAGGACCCCCAGAGCTCTCTCCAGTTTGCTCCGTGGGCTCTGCAGTCTCACTCACAGCCAGCGATCGCGGCTCGGTCGAGGCCCTTTCAGGGTCACCCTGGCTTCGTTAACTGAGTGAGGATTAATCATATTAAGATCCTAATGAGTTGGGCTGTGTGCCTGATACCGTGCAGCATCAGTGGGAGCCTTCCCAGCACGTGGGAGGGTGTGGATGGGATGGAGGCTCTGGCTGTGTGCACGTTTCAGCCGCAGGAGCCGGGGGTGTTGCTGTGACAGCTCCTGCCCTCCTCACCCAGACACGGGTTGGCAGGAGCTGGCAGCTCTTGGCTGCTGCCTTCTCCTGCCTAATCTCTGGTGACAGGGATGTCCAGGCAAGGTGGACACTGGGTAATTCAGTGTCCACTCTGTAGCTAATTTGAAACCCCTCTTGCTTTAGCTGCCTCCTCTCCAAAACCTGAAGTGGGAAGTGCTTGTGTTCTGCTTGCTCAGCTGATGCCAGGGATGTTTCCTCTTTCCGCAGCTGCTGTGTGAGAGGCTGCAGCCATGTCTGACTTTGTGGAGAGCGAAGCAGAGGAGTCAGAGGAGGAGTACAACCAGGATGGTGAGGTTGTACCCAGAGTAACCAAGAAGTTCGTAGAGGAAGATGAGGATGGTGAGTTTGCTGAACTGTCTGTGTTCATTGCTGTTCTATTCTGCATCCCGTGGCTCTGCAGATGGAGCAATAACTGTGCTATAATAGCAGGGCCATCTGTAGTTGATAATCTCAGCTGTTTGAGTGCTTCCTTTCCTCCAAGTGCTCCGAGTGGTTTTCATAATTGGCAATAAAAACTACGCTGCTTCACCCCCGTGGGACTTGCAGTCACACAATTTGATAGTAAATGGTAAAAGCAGAGAAATGCTCCCAGTGTGACCACTCCACCTGTTCTCTCTGCAGAGAGAGCACAAGACAAGAAGTGGGGATCTGGCAGGAGCAGCTGGCTGGGTTCTGTGTCAGTAAAAGTGTTCAGTTAAAACTCTGTGTGGATGGTGTGGAGGAAGATGCTGCTTGCACAGAGCCAGGTCTCAGTGCATAACCAGTGAGTGTCTTAACACGTGCTGCTCTCCATCCCAGATGAAGAAGAGGAGGAGCTGAACCTCGATGATCAGGATGAGCAGGGGAACCTGAAAGGATTCATTAACGATGATGACGATGAGGAAGAGGAGGAAGAAGCCAGTGACTCTGGAGACTCTGAGGATGATGTTGGCCACAAAAAGAGAAAGCGCAGTGAGTTTTGTGATGATTGTTACTAGCAGGGCACGGTGTAGTGCTGGCAGAGAGCACCCTCTGCCCTGGGTGTCTGCATGGGCTGGGCAAGCTGTACCCTTTTGGGCTTAGTGCATTCCCAGATTAGTAGAGGGAGAGGTGTAACTTAGCTCTGCTGTCTTCTTCAGCTTTTGATGACCGCCTGGAGGATGATGACTTTGACCTCATTGAAGAAAACTTGGGCGTTAAAGTCAAAAGGGTGAGTTGTGTTGCCATGCTGCTGTTGATGGTGTGGTGTGTTTTAGCACAGAGGAAGGTGGGCTCCAGCCTGGCGTGAGCAGACAGTGCCTCCCATCAGCTCCTGCCCTCTGGGAGAGCTGAGTGCTTGAAGGGAGCAGGATCTCTCCCTGCCCAAGCAACTGGGACCTGGCTTCCCAGAGGTTGGGAAACACTTTTTTCTGGTTCCTAAAGTCTGCTGTGCTCCTCCCTTTCCACCTCTTTCCACTGGTCAGTTACATCCCATGTTTGTCCTAAGTCTCACCTTCCATTCCTGTATGGTGCTAACCTGAAGGTCAGCACAGGCTGTTATGGGCTCCAAAGCTCTTTATATAACATTAGAGTCACATCAACCAGGCCAGCACTGGTGGTGACAGCATTCAAGTGACACAGGCACAGCTCCTGAGGGGGTGGCTCTTCTCCCCTGTGTGCCTGTGCTGTGCTGGGCTCCATCCTGCTCCCTCCCAGGTGCCTGCAGGGGAAGTGCAGTGCTGAGCCAGGGATTGTGAGCACTAACAAGGCATTGTCCTTGCAGCAAAAATTCAGGCGTGTGCGAAAAATGTCTGATGATGAGGACGATGAAGCAGAAGATTATGGAAAGGAAGAACATGAGAAGGAAGCCATTGCTGAAGAAATCTTTCAGGATGGTGAAGGCGAGGAAGGAGGGGAAGCTGTGGAAGCTCCTGTTGCTCCACAGGAAGAGGAAGAGGAGGAGGAGGAAGATGAATCTGGTGAGTGTGGATGGTCAGTTACATCTAATGTTTGTCCTAAGATTAAAGCACAGGAACAAAGTTCAGACTTTCTCTGAGCTAGAAGTATCCAAAAGGTTGTGACCCTGTCGTGGTGAAGCTCTTGTTGGTCTGATCAGTAAAATCCTTAAAATTAAACGTTTCTGGGTGACAGGTTTAGTTTGTCTGTCTGAACCACTTTGTGCAGGAGCTCACTGTGTGTGCTGAGGTCTTGAACACCTCCCCTAAGCTGCCTCAAAAATGAAAATGCTTCAGAGGAAGGCACTCAAGGCACTGTTTAGCACCTAATAGCACGGTGCATGCCTGCCCTGCCCCTCTTCAGCATCAGCCTCACGCTGCTGCTGTTGCCATACCAAAAAAGTTTCAAGAATTCTTTCTACTGTCCGAAGCAGCCAGGCCTTTCCTGACTGTGTTTTCAGTGCGCTGAGCTCCAACTAAGTGCCAAATGGCTTTGCCTGCGTCTGGAAGTTTGTTCCAGCTTGTTACTGTGGTTCAGGCTCCTGGACTGTGTGAGGTTGGTGTAGGAGATGCTGTGGGCAGCTGGGCAGACTGACAGCCAGCAGCAGCCTGTCTGTGGTGGACGCTCATAGTTGCACTGGCTGAGCTTTGTCAGAGGTAGCAGTTCTATATCCGAGTTCCCTAACCACTGAATTGTTTCTCAGACATTGATGACTTCATTGTGGATGATGATGGACAACCTCTGAAGAAGCCAAAATGGAGAAAGAAGCTTCCAGGATACACAGATGCGTAAGTATTGATTGGAGGTTGTCCTGGAGCCTTGAAAATAGTGCTCAGCTCACTTGGTTTTTGCAACTGCAGAGTGATTCAGCTTGTGGTTGGATACTGCTGGTCTTTTTCCCAGAAGAAACCTGGTAAATTTAGACATAGAGCTTTTAGTGTGTGATTTCTGAAATGTGTGACTCCTTCCTTTTTCACCTGGATTTTTTTAAAGGGATATCGAAACCAGGCCCTTATATTTGCGGTAAAGCTCAGCTTTTGTACCTGTCCATGACTTTTTTAGCCTGGGTGGAAAACTAAAGCTTGGACTTGGGTGTCCCTGGCTTCCTCTGTGTAGCTGCAAAGATGTTTTGTGAACTGCACTGTGGGGCTGAACAATAGGGGTTTTTTTTTTGCTTTCCAGTGCTTTGCAGGAAGCCCAGGAAATCTTTGGTGTGGACTTTGACTACGATGAGTTTGAGAAGTACAACGAGTACGATGAGGAGATGGAGGAGGAGTATGAATACGAGGATGAGGAAACCGAAGGGGAGACCCGCGTGCGGCCCAAAAAGACGACCAAGAAACGCGTCAGTCGCCGCAGCATCTTCGAGATGTACGAGCCCAGTGAGCTGGAGAGCAGCCACCTCACGGACCAGGACAACGAGATCCGCATGACAGACATGCCCGAGAGGTTCCAGGTGAGGCAAGGGGCTGCAGCTCTGCAGGCAGAAAGCGTTTTGGCTCCCAGGCCTGGGACCTGCAGGCCCAGCTGGCTGTTGGATGGATTTTGGAATCACTTTTTCCCTCTCTGATGACCTTACCTGTCAAATGTACAGGCTAAAACTGCGTTCAGGCGTAGCAGTGACATGGGAGCTGTGGTACCTGTGTGAGTCTGGGTTTAGCTCCAGTCACAGCTTCCCTGTGGCCACTGGGTGCCAGTGTTGCACTGCTGAAGTGCAGGGATTGGGCTCTGCTGAAACGGCTTTGTGCTGGATGATGTTAGGAATCCCTTGAGCTGGACATATGGAGAGCAAGATGCAGTGCCAGAGAAGGGGTGGGAAGGTTTCTAGCCTACCTGTATGCCAGCCAACACATAACTGCTATAACCCACTTTACTCAGAGTGATGGGACTTACAGTGCTGTCAATACAAAGTGCTGTTTGTGCTGTGATGAATCCTTCTGGTGTCTCATTTTTTTGTCTTAATTTTACCCTATATTCAGATTTTCACTAAAAAATCTGTCTCCCTTTAGTGTATCTTAATGTAGTTCTGTGCAGAGGTTTGTTACCCTCCTCTGTGAAATGGGATGTGTGAAGCTGCCAGTTTTCCAAAGGACCTTTTTTCCCCATTCCAATCTGTGCCACAGAAGGGAATGCTGTCTGTGATGTCTTCTGGCTGTAGGTGGCCTGTTCACACATTTTGTCATCTTCACGGATGTCAGTGGTGGTTAGAGCAGCACCTGTGAAAGAGAAGTGACTGAGACTGAGTGCCCAGAGAAGCTTTGGAGCTGCTTTCTGTTCTGTAACTCTGTGGCTGCAGCACGAAAAGTGATAGCAAGGCACAAATAGATTAGAACAGAGGATGTAACTGCAGAAAATTTGGGAGTCTGGTGGGAAGTGGAGGTATCCTCACTTGATTTTCACAGCAGACTTTGCACCGTTGCAGGCCTTTCCACAAGCCTTTGACAGGATTGTAGCTGCCTTTATCTAGTGTAAAGCTGATGCAGTTTCCTGTGTGCTCAGAAGGTGCAGACATTGAAGTGATATCCTTGGCACCCCGTAGGTTGGGGTCCCCAGAGGTAACCTGCAGCTCAAAACAATGATTGCCAGGCTTCTTGGAAACATGGCAGTGCAAGCCCTGGTGTTGCACGTGCCTCTGCTCATGCTGTTGTCTCTTCCCAGCTGAGATCCATCCCCGTGAAGAGTGCTGAAGATGATGAGCTGGAGGAAGAAGCTGACTGGATTTACAGGAATGCGTTTGCAACGCCCACCATCTCCTTGCAGGTAAAGGACTGTGCCTGGGACTTGTTCCAGGGGTCTGCTGATAGGAATGTGGTGCCCAGCACCACCTTCATTTCTGGTTTTGAGCAGGTCGTTTGACATGTGTGTCTTCATTTTTGCATCCATGAAACAGGACAAAAAGGAACACAAAGAGCTGAAAGAACCACAGTTTCTCAGCTTTAACCTGTGGCTACTCTTCTAGGGGGTCATTTCAGGAACAGAGTGAACACAATGTTTCTCCTTTTTAGGAGACTTCTGACTACCTTGACCGTGGCCAAGCCAGCAGCTTCAGCCGCAAGGGGCCCAGCACCATCCAGAAGATTAAAGAAGCCCTGAATTTCATGAGAAATCAGCATTTTGAGGTAATCTGCAACTTTTCTTCTTCACCAAGGTCTGTCTCCTTACCCTGACAGGATTGGCAGGGCTGCTGGAAACATTTAGGGCACGTAGAAGGGACTGAGATACCATCCCTGTTTGCCTCTCCTGTGACAAAGTGATGCTCCATTGAGAACTGCAACTCATATTATGTGAGCTGTGGCAATGCAGGTTTTTAAGGCCTGTTTGACAGGGCTGCTGTCATTGTCTTTCTCCTGTCATTTTTTTCCCAAATTGAGGCTGAATGAGGTGGGGGAATTTCTCTTGAGCCTTGCTCAGTCCATCCAATCTGTTCTCTGAGGTGTTGCCTGATGTTGCAGAAGTTTTTTGGCCTATGTGGTGTATTCTTTAGTGGAGTAAGAGCTTGCCCCATTAGCTTGTTCTCCCACATGGAACAGGAGCTCTGTCCGGGCTCCTGGCTGCCAGGAACAGCCCAGTCCCCTGCACAGGGGTGATGAGTCTCATTTCTGACCCAGGTCCCATTCATCGCCTTCTACAGAAAGGAGTATGTGGAGCCAGAGCTGCACATCAACGACCTGTGGAGGGTCTGGCAGTGGGATGAGAAGGTGAGGAGTATTTTCATTGCTGTTTGTCCCATCAGCATTTGTCTTCCCACCTGATACTTTCAGCAGGGTTTGTTTTGGCCATGTTTGGGTTTTTTACCCATGTCTTGTTGCATTTTTGCTGTCGTATGGTGGTAAGGGATATCTGACAAAATAGGATTCAAAAAAATCCTTCCCCTTCACTGAGTTCCTTTTGTGTAGTGACATTTTCTGCCAGCAGTGCAGGTTGCTTCTCTGCTATCAGATCCAAACCTTGATTGGTTTTGGTTTTTTATGTTCATATAATACATCTCTGAGATGAGACCTGCCGCATGTCATGTTTGGCTTTGGCTGTGGATGAAGATTTTAATGATTATTTTTATATGACAAATATCCCAAAATCCTGGAAGTCCCTGTTTGGGAAGGGAGGAGACAGATGACACACTGCAATGAGGTGTTTCACTGGAATTCTTTTGTTCTCGTGTCAGTGGACCCAGCTGAAAATCCGCAAGCAGAACCTGACACGACTGTTTGAGAAGATGCAGGCCTACCAGTATGAACAAATCTCTGCTGACCCAGACAAGCCGTTGGCTGATGGAATAAGGGCCCTGGATACTACTGACATGGAGAGGTAGAGTGCCATGACTTTTATATTCATTCCAAAATGACCTAAAATGTCCATTGACTTGCCCAAACAGCACAGGCTCTCTGGCCACTGCAGAGCACCCGCAAAGCCAATAATGACAAATACTTAAAATTCTTTTGGAAGATGAATCTAAGGGCTCCTCTTCTGCCTGACCTGAGTCAGAGCAGGTTCCTTGAGTGCTCTGAGCATGACCCAGCTGCAGGCGGGGTGTAATATGCTGCCTTTCCATAGGCTGAAGGACGTGCAGTCCATGGACGAGCTGAAGGACGTGTACAATCACTTCCTGCTGTACTATGGGAGAGATATCCCCAAGATGCAGAATGCTGCCAAGGCTGCTCGCAAAAAGCAAAAGCGTATCCGGGAGGATGGTGAAGAGGAGGAAGGTTTGTCTCTCTACATTTGATAGTTTTCTTGTTGTGGGCTGCTTGAAAATCCTGGTTCGAAAGAACGGGAAGAAAGTTTGGTGACAAGCCCATGTGTTTGCACAGAGTATTTCTGCTGGTCATTTCTACCTCAAGTTAGTCCCAGGTCTTTCAGGCACCTCTGAAAATGTTTAGGGTTTGCCACACGAGGTGCTTTCCAATGGAACGTGAATACCACTCCTTGTGGCAGGGGTGGCATCAGCAAACTTGATGTATGTTCTAATGTGCAGCCCAGAAATACTCCTATTAAAACTGAAGATAGTGAAACTGAAGATAGCTCTGTTGCAGTCTTTTTCCATCCCTGAATAATTTTAAGGCCACTGTGACCTTTGAGATGCCTTTGTGGGATTTAGGGGCTCTGTTGCATGGTGTAGGTTGTATTTAAATCTGGCGTGCTTCTGACACTCTCCAGCTGTCTGGATGCCTCTCTAATGTATCCTTCCTACAGGTGAAGGGGAGGATGCAGAGGATGATGAGCAGAAGGGGCCTGAGCTGAAGCAGGCTTCCCGAAGAGATATGTACACCATCTGCCAGGCAGCTGGGCTGGGTAAGGCTCTGCTCTGTCCTGCTGAGTGTTCAGTGGCCTGGCCCACGTGCTCTGCTGGGTGCTGTGACTCACCTGTGGAAGGAAGACTGGTAGTTTTGCTCACTATTAGCTACAATACCCTTGTCTTCATTGGTTTTTTTGTTGTTTTTTTTTCTATTACCAGATGGCCTGGCTAAGAAATTTGGTCTGACACCTGAGCAGTTCGGAGAGAATCTCCGAGACAGTTACCAGCGTCACGAGACAGAGCAGTTCCCTGCAGAGCCCCTGGAGCTGGCCAAGGATTATGTGTGTAGGTCAGTGTGGGGGGGTCTTGGTGGAGTTACTGTGGATGTGACACAAGTGAGGGGATCTGGGGACGTTCTTCTAAGCCTTCACGCTGCCTTTTTGCTCGTAGTCAATTCCCAAGCCCGGAAGCAGTGCTGGAAGGAGCTCGGTATATGGTGGCTTTGCAGATCGCCAGGGAGCCCTTGGTCAGACAGGTCTTGAGACAGACTTTCCAAGAACGAGCTAAAATCAACATTTCACCAACCAAAAAGGGGAAGAAGGTAAGGAAGAGAGCTCTGACTCTGCGGGTCAGTTCAGGGAAGGATCTAAATAACGTACAAATGCTTGTTCTCCCATGTCAATGGCAACTCTGAATAAATCTCAGAGCAGCACTAAGTTGGGGTGTTGTAGAGCCCAGCTCAGCAGCATGCTGCATTTTTAGTCTCAGCGTTTCACCAGATGAGATGTTGCCTTCAATTATTGGAACAGTCTCTGTTTTTGTGGGACTGGGAAGCAATTCCACTGTGTCCTGCTGGGGAAGGAAATGCAGACTGGCAGGCATAGGGCTGAGGGGATATTGAATAAAAACCATTGACTGCTGTGGCATACAGAAGGATCTTTCTTCATGAATGCCCTGTGTGCATGCTGACTGCCTCTCCTCTTTCCCAGGATATTGATGAAGCCCACTACGCCTATTCCTTTAAATACATGAAGAACAAGCCTGTCAAGGAGCTGCGAGATGACCAGTTCCTGAAAATGAGCCTGGCAGAGGACGAGGCACTGCTCACCATAGATATCAGCATTGACATGAAAGGGGTGGAGGGGTGAGTTCCCACTGGCCATGCCATCCCTGACTTGGCAGAGTTTATTCATGCAGTGCTCTTAGAGCTCCTCCTTACCCAAACTACTCCTGAAAGTCATGGCCTGGTAGTTTCATGCACCTCAAAGTCAAGCAGCCTCTCAGGGTCTTGCTTTTTTTATCATCTTGGTGAAAACTTTAGCAGACATCTGTCTTACTCACTTGAAGCTTTTGGGATTTTTGAGGAAGATGATGCTTGTTTCCCGACCAACTTGGTTCCTTCCCTGCAGATCTGAGTGGCACACTGTGCAATATGGATGTGCTGGAGTGGCTGTGATCTGTCTACAGCATCACTTCTGCAGCTAAAGCAGCATTTGATGGGAGGGTTGGCTCTTCCCTAATTTTTCCAAGCAGCTACCTGAATCTAAGGCGCTGCTACTGCATCCCTGTGCAGGAACCTGCCAGTGATGGTGTCCATGCAGGTGTCTGGAGCCTTTCTGTATCTCCTCTTCTCCTTTCTTTCAGTTATGGCAGTGACCAGACATACTTTGAGGAAATCAAGCAGTTTTATTACCGGGATGAGTTCAGCCACCAGGTGCAGGAGTGGAACCGGCAGCGCACCATGGCCATCGAGCGCTCCCTCAACCAGTTCCTCTACGTGCAGATGGCCAAAGAATTAAAGAACAAGCTCTTAGTGGAGGCCAAGGAATATGTCCTCAAGGTAAGATGGGGCATGGGATTGGGGCAGAGCTGGGCTTGCAGATGCTGGCAGCCCTGCAGTGTTCTGGGGATAGCTGCTGACAGGTCATACACAGGTCCTTGGGAAGGAGGAAGAGGCAGGGATTGAGTCTGGTTCAACTTTCCCTCCAGAGAAGGGCTATGCCAAGGCCTCTGCAGTGGATTTTCTCACTCCTCTTTGTCCTTTCTCTGCTCTCCCAGGCTTGCAGCCGCAAACTGTACAACTGGCTAAAGGTTGCTGCGTACCGGCCAGATCAGCAAGTGGAGGAAGACGATGATTTCATGGATGAAAACCAAGGGAAGGGGATCCGGGTGCTGGGCATTGCATTTTCATCAGCCAGGTAGGAGGGAGGGCATGGTGTCTGGATGCCTGTCCAGCTTTAGCAGTCCTCCATGTCTGAGTGATCTCTGTTTGACAGGGACCACCCTGTGTTTTGTGCCCTTGTTAATGGAGAGGGTGAGGTGACCGATTTCCTCCGACTGCCACATTTCACGAAGAGAAGGAATGCCTGGCGTGAGGAGGAGAGGGAAAAGAAGGTGAGCCTTGGTGCAGCTGTCACTGAGATGAATGTAGGTAGCTCAGGACAGAAACCTTCTAGCTTTTCTAATCTGATTTTCTACTTTCCTTTCCAGGCCCAGGATATTGAAACCTTGAAAAAATTCCTCCTGAATAAGAAGCCTCATGTGGTGACAATTGCAGGCGAGAACAGGTCAGTCTTTGTGCTCCTTCCACTTCCCAGTCTCTTTGCAGTCCTTTCCTTGTGCCTGTCTACATTTCCCTGTTTCTGTCTGTGCTGTGAGGTAACCTGTTGGGTTTGTATTCCCAATAATTCCAGGACCCAGCTCTATGCTCTCCCCTCAATCCCCTTGGCTGTCTCTCCCTAGGGATGCTCAGATGCTGATGGAGGATGTCAAGAGAATTGTTCATGAGCTGGACCAAGGGCAGCAGCTGTCCTCGATCGGAGTGGAGCTGGTGGACAATGAACTGGCCATCCTCTACATGAACAGCAAGAAGTCTGAGGTGAACCTTCTGCTACTCCAGCTCTCCCTTAATCTGTTGCTCATTCGTGCTGTGTCATCCTCCATTTGTTGTGTTGGCCTTGCATCATCCTCTGTCTCATATGATCCATCTGGACAGTCACGTACTGATCTTTGGATCAAGGCAAAACATCTTAGGCTTCCCTGAAGAGATCAGCACCAGCAGATGCACAAAGTGAATATCGATGTAGTTGGAAATGAGTGAGATTGTTCCATTGCTAATTGCATAAGAGCTCCTGGGAGCCTTTGACCTCAGCTTTCTTTGCCCTGAGCACCAAGTGCTTCCTTGCTGCAGTCCCTGTCTGATGTGTCTTTGCTGCTTGTGGTACAAAGTGTGAAAACACCACGAGGGGTTTCCCTGATTCTGTGTCCTGTTGCAGAACGAATTCCGGGATTACCCCCCTCTGCTGCGTCAGGCCGTGTCCCTCGCTCGCCGCATCCAGGACCCCCTCATAGAGTTTGCCCAGGTCTGCAGCTCTGATGAGGATATTCTCTGCCTGAAACTCCACCCTCTGCAGGTAAATTTTCCTTGGGCAAGAAAGATCCTTCTCTGCAAGAGAAAACGACCTGTGAGGGTTTCCTTTCAAATAAAATGTTTCCAAGTTCAACTTGTGCAAGTTCTGCCTGTTCTGTGCCATATTCAGGCTACACAGCACCTTTTTTTTTTTTCCTTCTTTCTCATCAGCCTTTAGGCTGTTCTCAGGGGTGACTCTGAGGTGCAACACAGCTCCTGGGAGCCAGTGTGTTGTGTTTGGCTCCTGGCAGAGGGTTGCACAGATCCATCTTTTCCAGGGCTAACACCTCTTCTCTCTGCCAGGAGCACGTGGTGAAGGAGGAGCTGCTGAACGCACTCTACTGCGAATTCATCAACCGTGTGAACGAGGTGGGGGTGGATGTGAACAGGGCCATTGCTCACCCCCACAGCCAGGCTTTGCTGCAGTACGTGTGTGGCCTGGGACCACGCAAAGGCACTCACCTGCTGAAGGTAAGGAGGCTTCTGGCCCTGCCTACAGAAACAGCACATGACCAGCACTCTGTGAGTGCTCAGGAGGTGAGGCAGGGTCCTGTGTGCCAGGTGCAGCTGACAGCTCTGTTGATGTGTGTTTTTACCTCGCTGTGCCTCGGCCCGAAGCTACGTGTGGACTCGTGTCCTTGACAGACCCAAACAGCTCAGCAGAGCCGTCAATCCCAGCCAGCTCCCAAACCCACAGGAATGGATGTGCTGTCGGAGTGTCAAGACACCTCCACAGTGTAGAAAACACGAGGCAGAAAGCCAACGCTTTTCCTGAGAGTTGGAGCTGTGATGATGTGGAATCATCATCTTTCACACAATGTTGAGACACTGGCAGAGAGCAACAACTTAAGAGTTGTGATGGGTGTGTGTCACATGCTTTAAACGCTGCAGTGTGAATCCTCTGCTTTTTTCCCAGACAATAAAAAGTTGGGTTGGAAGGGACCTTAAAGATCATCTAATTCCAACCCTTGGCCATGCCCACAGACACCTTCCACTAAACCAGGTTACTCAGAGCCTCCTCCAGCCTGGCCTTGAACAATTCCAGGGATAGGAAGTCCACAACCTCTCTGGGCAATCTTGTGTTTGAATAGCAGGGATTATACTCTTGCCTCTCTCAAGGTTTATATTCTTGCCTCTCTCTGCAGATCTTAAAACAAAACAACACCCGTCTGGAGAACAGGACCCAGCTGGTTACGATGTGTCACATGGGACCCAAAGTGTTTATCAACTGTGCTGGCTTCATCAAAATTGACACAGCATCACTGGGTGATAGGTGGGTATTGGGTTGCATTCGATGTCCTGTGGGGTGTGGAGTCCGTGTGAGTGACAGGCTGAAGCAGTGACCTTTCCTGAGTCAGTGTTCCCTAGAGTTTCTGTGTGGCCCCTCTGACTTTTGGCCAAGTTCAGGTATTGCTGGTTATTAATCTGATTCTTAAGGGCAGCTAAACTTGCACAGCAGCAGTGTGAGCTGCAGAACATGAATTATATGGCTTATTCTGGTGTGAAATACTCTTTGTGGTCAAAAAGAACTAAACTAAAAGCAGTTGTTCCCTAAAACAGTTGTCATGCAGTCATCGGTAACCCATGGACGCTTCAGCTTAGTTTCTGCCTGGTCCTTCCAACAGTATTTTATTTTTCTAAAGTTTCAAACTTGAGGAATAACTCAGCAATTTGACTTCCTCTTAAACCAGTAGCAATACTAGGAAGTTTATAGAGCATTAAGCTACTGGTAGCAACATGAGAGGTGTTTTGAGGACAGCTGTAACCTTGTTTCTGAACCTCTGACTGCTTTGCACAAAGGGTCACTGACTAGAAACATGCTTTTTCCAGGGTTTTTTGCCTTTGAAAAGCAATGTGAGAAAGAACACCTGGCTGAATCCCTACACTGAGTGATCCAACCCTGCTGGATCCCTTGATTCTTGCAGGATATAAATTCCAGAGATGCTGGGGGCAAGGTGTAGGCCATCCAAACAGCTCGATGGCAACGCTGAATTTGTATGAGGAGAGAAACTGCAGAGAGCTGTGTGCTCATAGAGCAGCTGTAGGATGCAGGGATCAAATCCACCCAGCATCCAAAATGCCTGGCTGTGTCTTTGGAGCTGAAGACTGGAGTTTGCCAGGTCTTGCCTTGGCTGCTGTTGGTTTAGCAATGAATAATTCATAGTGTCTTTTTCGGAGTACTTAGTTCCACGGAGGGCAGTGGTGGTGCTCAACAATGTGCTTGATCATTGAGCTGCAGGAACAGCTGGAGCCCTCAGAGCCCTGATCTGAACATTGGTTTTGTTTCAGCACTGATTCCTACATTGAAGTCCTAGATGGCTCCAGGGTCCATCCTGAAACCTATGAATGGGCAAGGAAAATGGCAGTGGATGCCCTGGAATACGATGAGTCAGCTGAGGACGCAAATCCTGCAGGAGCTCTGGAGGAGATCCTGGAAAACCCTGAGCGCCTGAAAGACCTGGATCTTGATGCCTTTGCTGAAGAACTGGAAAGACAGGTGCATTGGGGATTCCTGGTGCTGAGAAACAGAGGGGAAGCTCTGCTGCCCAGCTGAGATTCTCATGTTTTATGGCTTTATCCTTTTTAGGAGCTGAGCATTAGCTGTGCTGTCGTAAAATGTATAAACAGCCACGATGAGCAGTCAGTGTCTGACAATGGCATGTAGTAAATGCTTGCAGAAAGTACACTTGGGGCAGGAGGCAGTAATTAGATCATTTAAGCTCTTCTCCCTGAAATTTTTTCTAAATATGTTTGTCCTTTTGACCTCCTCAACATCCTGTGACTGAGTTTCACCATTTGTTGGTACCTGCTGCGTTCCCCTTTTTTAAATTTGCTGTTTGATAAGTTCCTTGAGTTCTTCCATAACTTACACTGGATTCCCTACTGACCTTCTTCTTGCTGCTCATGCCTTTATAACCTCTGAATCCCACACAGGGCTACGGTGACAAGCACATCACTTTGTATGACATTCGAGCTGAACTAAGCTGCAGATACAAGGACCTGAGAACCCCATACCGTTCTCCCAACACGGAGGAGGTCTTCAATATGCTGACCAAAGAAACTCCAGAGACATTTTACATAGGTACAGCCATGTTCACATCCCTGCTTTCTGTCCTCCCAAGTTGACACAGGGTGTGTGAAGGTGGGGCAAAGGGAACTTAGTGAGAATGATGCTGGGACAGTGCTGTGGTGGAGTGTGAAGCAGCTTTTCAAGTACCTGCCTGGTCTCCTAACACCTTCATGCACGAATAACAACCTTAGATGGAGGGAACTGCCCAGCTCTGCAGTTTTTCATTCTTTCCTTCCCCTCTCCCATCACCCCACAGGTAAAATGATCATCTGCAACGTGACCGGGATTGCCCACAGGCGCCCACAGGGAGAGAGCTACGACCAGGCAATACGGAACGACGAAACTGGCCTTTGGCAGTGCCCTTTCTGCCAGCAGGACAACTTCCCAGAGCTCAGTGAGGTGGGGCTGCTTCTCCTGACAGGCCTGCCTTTGTCAGGAGCCTGCTATCAGCAGGAGTGTTGTGTAGGGTTCTTGGGAGACAAGGTATCAGAGCTAAGACTGTGTCCGTGGTGCCCCAGGATCCCAGCCTGATGTGGCCTTTGGCTGTAAATAAAATCTGTTGCACTTCTGACTAATTGCTTCAGTATAGATTTGACAGGTCTTTTATGGCTACATTATGGATTTTAGAGTGAAATGGATCTGGGGCTAAGCTGACCAGTTCTTTGCAGATACATAAAGCTTTCTTGTTTGTGGTCTGGGATTGTGTTTTATGCAGAGAAATTGCCCGTGACACTGAGAACAGAAGGCTCTGCCACCTTCTCAATTTTAAGAACTTATCTGGACCACCTGCTGCTTAATGCAGCTGTACTTTAGGTCCCTTGTAAACACTGTGAATTCCAGCCTGGGTAATCTGTGACTTTAAACCCCTATAGTGTTCATTAGAAATCAGCCCTGGCTGCAGGCTGGCGTTCAGGGTCTAAAAATGTTCTGACCTTCGTGGTTGCAATGTCCCATAAGCTGAGCAGAACTGGAGGAGGAAGATTGCATTACTGGGTAGCAGTTGTTAAAGTCTTCTGTCCCCTGCCCTTCCACAAGCCTCTGCTGGCTGCACCACTCTGCTGACACAGCTTTTGGACTTGTTTTGAGTATGAACTGTTGGCGTTATTTTGTTTCCATGCTGAATGATTTATTTATTTTGCCTTGCTCAAGGTTTGGAACCATTTTGACAGCGGTTCCTGCCCGGGTCAGGCCATTGGAGTGAAGACACGACTGGATAATGGTGTTGCTGGCTTCATCCCAACAAAATTTCTTAGTGACAAGGTGGTCAAGAGGCCAGAAGAAAGGGTGAAGGTACGCAAGCAGTGGATTTTCACGCCCCCAGTGTGAACTGGAAGAACCTGGAGCCAGTACAAAAAACTCAAGAGTTTGGTTAATAACACTGTTCTTAAATGACTTTTCCGACCTTATTTTCATGTAAGGACTTTAAATCAGCTGGAAGTTCAGGTTCTGGTTAGTGTCCTTGTCCCACAGTGCAAATCTCCCTTGGCAGGTGGTGGGACCCTGTTAATCAGTTAACACATTATGCTGCAGGAGGATTTATTGTCGTCTGGCTGGAGTCTGGGTTTAGGAGACCAGAAGGCATTCTAATGCAGAGCTGCCCTTTGTTTCTGGCTTTCTAAAGAGTTCACAGAACTGCTTTTGGACAGGCAAGGGTCATTTTCCCTCTTAGAGCTTTTTCTTCCCTCTCCATTAATTTGTGGAGGTCATCGGAGTTACTGGTCCTGCTCAGGACAGGGATTGGGGTTCTGAAAGAAAAGGAATAACACTTTTTTATCACATAATAAAATAGAGGTTTAACATCTTTGCTGTCTTTTGGGGTCTCCAACAGTCCGTGCAGGTGATGGATAATCCTGTAAGCTCAGAGGTCTCAGCATTTCTTTAAAGAGTTATTAATTAACTTCATCGTGGTTAACTGAACTAAGACATTGCAGTTTTTGTGGGAGGATTTTCTCCCTCATATTTCATTAGAGCAGTCCTTTGGGTGTCTGCTTCCGAACAGACTTAACTGCCTTCTTGCACACATTGAAGTCCAGTTTTGCTGCTCCCATTGTGAAAGATATTTGAAATAGAAAAGGTGATTGTCCTCACCCTCCAGACGTGCAGTTTTCCATGTGGTGTGGTTCATAGGTAGTAGATGTGCTGGAGAACTGCCCATTTTTCCTTTAATCTCTTTTGATTCTGGTCATTTTTGGGGTCAGTTGACTTTTCGGTTCATGTAGAAAGATCACTTTTAAAAGTTATATCAATCTGAAGTAGGTGAGGTGATTTATACCTCCTCAGTGTCAGCGGGATCCCACATGGATTGTTCTGTAGCACGGGGATTCTGGTGTATCTGCCAAACCTGCTGCTCACCTTGGCCTGCACCTCCTCTGCAGGTGGGAATGACCGTCCACTGCCGGATCATGAAGATTGACATTGAGAAATTCAGTGCAGACCTGACCTGCAGGACCTCAGACCTGATGGACAAGAACAATGAGTGGAAACTGCCCAAAGACACCTACTACGACTTCGACTCTGAAGCAGCGGATCACAAACAGGAAGAAGACATGAAAAGAAAGCAGCAGAGGACAAGTGAGTCTCTTAATTTCTCTCTCTCCCTTGTAATTCCAGCCTTCCCAGGCTGCTTCAGGAGAATCAGCACAGTTAGATATAGTTGCATTAAAGCAGTTCCTCTTGGAAGGCTGAACGTTCCCTTTGTTCCGCAGCGTACATCAAGAGGGTAATTGCTCACCCATCATTCCACAACATCAGCTTCAAGCAAGCAGAGAAGATGATGGAGACCATGGACCAAGGGGATGTGATTATTCGGCCAAGCAGCAAAGGGGAGAACCATCTGACTGTCACCTGGAAGGTCAATGATGGCATTTACCAGCATGTGGATGTGCGGGAAGAGGGCAAGGAGAATGCCTTCAGCCTGGGCTCCATGCTCTGGATTAACACAGAGGTAAAGACCTGCAGAGCATGCCTGGGTAGGGGAAGGACCTATTTTACAGGTTGACACAGCCTTTCTGTCCTTGCAGCTGCTTTTTTCACACTCTTGGAGAGTAACTTCTAATACATTCTCTAGATCCTTAGACAGTACTTGTCTCTTTTTTTTTTTTTTCCTCAAGCCTTTCTGTGCAGAGTGTATGACTGAATACACCCTAAATCCCTCTTTAAATGTGTTTGTTCAAAGGAGTTTGAAGACCTGGATGAAATTGTTGCTCGTTATGTCCAGCCAATGGCTTCATTTGCCAGAGACCTGTTGAATCACAAATATTACCAGGACTGCAATGGTGGAGACAAGAAGGTAAGACTATCCCAGGATGTGGTAGCTTCTTAGGAAGATATCCATAGGCTCTGTGTGTTGCTGAAAATGCGGCCTCCCTGGAGCATTTATCTTCTTTCTCTCTCTAATTAGAAGCTGGAAGAGCTGCTGATAAAGACCAAGAAAGAGAAGCCAACATTTATTCCATACTTTATTAGTGCCTGTAAAGATCTACCTGGTAAATTCCTCTTGGGATATCAACCTCGAGGCAAACCAAGGTAAGTGAGAGGCAAGCCCAGCATCTGCACTGAGTACTGCCAGTACCAAACCTCAGCTGACTGCTGCCAGTTTTTCTTCCAGCTCTGTCAGAATCCCTGTAAATCACGCCTCCTCTTTCCCAGGATTTGGCCTCCTGACAGTGGAGGACCCAATTCTAGCAGTAAATCTCACCCAGGAGACTCCCATGTTTCTTAACCATCTGGCTGCCATGAGCAGCACTGTCACAGGAGTGTAGGCAGGGAATGATGGATTTTTCATGGAAAGGCAGGTTATTTTGAAGCAATTACTTGAAGATAAAGTGTTTGGGTAGATCTGTCTGTTCATTGTCAGTACAGCCATTGCCTGTGGTTTTAGTCCATGCCTGTTCTGACTGTGACCTGTCAGTGAGTGACTGAAACAGCCTGTGATGTCTTGTGCTCTCCCTGCTCCTCCCAGGATAGAGTATGTGACAGTGACACCAGAGGGATTCCGCTACCGGGGCCAAGTCTTCCCTACTGTGAATGGACTTTTCCGATGGTTTAAGGATCATTATCAGGACCCTGTTCCAGGTAAGCAGCCTAAAACTTCAGTCCCTCAGCTGTTTGTTTATCACACAATATCAGGGACAGTTATTAAAGGACAGTTCCATCTTCTTTGTCCCTAAAATGTGTCCTAGGATTTTTCTATGTGTGGGAAGTTTCCAAGCAATTCTTGACATGTTTGGCTCCGTGGACCCACTGAGAGCTCTCCTGAGAGTTAATCTTTCATCAAGTGGGCTGTGCAGCAAAGTCTGGACCAGTCCCTTTCCTCTACCTTGTCTCCCCCACCATCCAATCCAGCACACACCATTCCCTGGTAGCAAACCATCGTGCTGGAACGAGTGTTGACTCCCATTTTTTCAAATCCTGAGTTTCAGGTTTCTCTCTTTCAGGAGAATTAATCTAGCTCTTGGTTGGTATTTTACACAGGTATTACCCCCAGCAGTAGCAGTCGGACCAGGACTCCAGCCTCCATTAATGCTACTCCAGCTAACATCAACCTGGCAGGTCAGTGCAGGCCATTCCCAGTTGGAATTGGGATGTGAGCTGCTCCTCCATGCTCCACTCTTCCTAATGCAATGTGTCTCCCTTGCAGACCTGACACGTGCAGTGAACGCTCTACCACAGAACATGACCTCCCAGATGTTCAGTGCCATCGCTGCTGTGACAGGCCAGGGACAGAACCCAAATGCCACCCCGGCACAGTGGGGCTCCAGCCAGTATGGCTACGGAGGCAGCGGAGGCGGCAGCAGCGCGTACCACGTAGGTGTCACTTAAATTTCTGCTGGCTTCTCCTTGCTGCTAGAAACCACTGGGAGCCTAAGGAATCTCTCATTGCCTGGGATCCCCAGGTCCTAGTTTTGTCCCCGTGGTGCTGCACAGGCTGGATTCTTGAACCACGTTTCCTCTTGCCTCCCATGACTGGAGAAACGAGGCACGGAACGCAGCCCTGCTCCGGGGGGAGTTGGAGCAAGGAGCAAACTGGCTTGGCCCCCAAGGAATGTGGCAGGGTGGAGAGGTGGGATCCAGCGGTGAGGGCACACAACCTTCTGATTGTGCCCCTGAATTGGCAACGTGAGCTGCCAGTGGAGGAGATTAGCTGGGAAAGTATGCGCTGAGTTTGCAGGGCTTTTCAGCTCAGCGCTAATCTCCGAGCTGCACCGGCGGGGAACACCTCAGCCTGACCCAACAGCCAGGGGCTTTGCAGGGAGTAAGATGGAACTGGACAGTTTTGGCTCATGCTGAAGCCTTTCTTCATATGTGCCTGCTCCCAGCCCACTCTGCAAGCTCCCAGCTGACACTGAGGCAAATTCCAGCTGCAGAAGGACTGAGGAGCCTGGGTACAAAAATCACACCCGGCTGTTGCACCCGAAGAAGAGATACTGCAAGACAAGGCTTGCAGAGAGGAGTGATCCTCCTTTAGAGCACCTTGGGAGGCTTTCAGGAAGTTTGGCACAGTAAATGCTGAGCCGAGGATAGGCAGGGACTGTGGATAACCCGATGTATTAATCATCGAGACATCTGAAGAAAAAGGGAGGTGAATACCGGGAGGCAAAGATGCTAAGCTCTCCATGGGACAAGCAGCCAGCTGGCTTGGGATGTGGGAGGGAGCCATCCTGGGAGCTGCTGCACCTTCTCTGCAGCCTGCAGGGGAAGAATTTATCTGTTCTTCGTGCCCACTGCAGGATGTCATTGCTGCTGGCTTGCCCCAAGTGTCCTTTGTGCCCCTTGCCTTTGCTTGGCTCGAGCGTCTCCCCTCGGGCTGAACAAGGAGGGCAGCCTGTGCTGGCCCAGCTCTCAGGGGAGCAAATGTGCTGTGCTGAGCAGGGCTGGGGGCGTGCAGTGAGGGTGGGCACCCTCCTGGGCGAGCAGGGCAGTGCAGAGCCCCCCCAAGCCTAGCAGGGTCCACCCTCTGTCCCCTGACAGCCTCTGCTCTCCGCAGGTCTTCACGACTCCAGCACAGCAGCCCGTGGCCACCCCTCTGATGACCCCCAGCTACTCCTACACTACTCCCAGCCAGCCCATCACCACGCCCCAGTACCAGCTCCAGGCCAACACCACGCCCCAGTCCACCCAGTCCCAGGCACAGTCGCA
The DNA here is from genome assembly GCA_013397755.1 of Cnemophilus loriae. NCBI lineage: Eukaryota > Metazoa > Chordata > Aves > Passeriformes > Corvidae > Cnemophilus > Cnemophilus loriae. The sequence continues at coordinate 467,093 of VZTF01001472.1, forward strand.
GCCATCGTCCAGCTCCAGGCAGAGGCAGCAGCCAAAGTGAGTAGCTCTGGGTGCTTGTATCCATCTCCTGTCTCCACTGCTTTTCTTGATTTTTGTGGAAGCAGCATGGTGGGGTTACTTCCCCGACGGGGAAGGGAGGGAAGGAGGGCAGGGAAGTTTTCCTGTCGCATCTCACGTTGTCCCCGTGTCCTTGCAGGACCAACAGCCACGCTGCCATCGACTGGGGCAAGATGGCCGAGCAGTGGCTGCAGGAGAAGGAGGCTGAGCGGCGGAAACAGAAGCAGAGGTTGACCCCTCGCCCGTCTCCCAGCCCCATGATCGAGAGCACGCCCATGTCCATCGCCGGGGACGCCACGCCTCTCCTGGATGAGATGGATCGATAGGACCTGACACCCGACACCTCCGCTCTCTTCTCCAAGGAAGGGGGAAGGAGAGGGGAAAAATAGGAAGCGACTTCCCTTCGCTGAGACATATAACTTCTGTTTTATACGTCGTGGGATGGTGGGAAATGACTCTTGGTGATGTGCACCTGAGCGAGACAATAGACTTGGCAGGGCTGGTTTAAAAATATATACTATATATAAGAAAAATATATCATAGAAAGGAACACTGCATCGGCCTCTGCGTTCCAGGCTCCGGTTTTGAGGCACCTTGGAAACTTAGCAAAGCAAACATGAGGTCAAAGGAGTCTGTCCTTGTACATGCACAGCACTCTACTTTCACCCCAAAGACTGGGAAGCAAAGGGAGCTGAAAGTGCATTGCCCTGGAGTGAGCCTGTTTCCTTTGGATTCTCCCGAACCCTGACTGTCACTTCATCTCGTCCCGAGACCACAAAGCAAAGTCGTGGGGGTTGTGACAAACGAACCAGAGTTCTCACAAAGTTCCTGTTGTTGTTTGCTCCATGTTTTCATGTGTGACAGGCTCAGCAGAGCCTGTGCCAACCCCAGCTGTGTCTGGAGGGGTCCAGCACAGTGGCTCGGGGTCTTGCTGGAGATGCAGCTGTTGTACCAAAGGCTTGCTCTCTCCTCTGGCTTCTTTTGGAACAATATTTATTTAGTTTTGATTATTATTTTTTTTTAATCAGACTGCGAAATAAAGCGCCAGCCTACGGCAGCTTCCCCGAGACAGCCACGTGGGATAAAGCACCACGGAGCAGCCCGGAGTGCATGGCCTCCTCCTCTGTACCTGCTTCCCCTGCCCAGCTGTAACCAAGAGGGGTGAATAAATAGTGTTTTTACTGAATGCTAGCTCAGAGGTTTTCTGCCTGCACCCTGCCCTTCCCCGTAGGATTTGCCCAGAGCAGAGTTGCGTGGTGGAAGGCGATGCTCCTTCTTTCCTTTGTTGCTTGGTGTTGCCCTCCGTGTGCTGGAAGTTTCGCAGAGAAGCTGATTTCTGTTGTTAAAGAATGTTTTGTTACGGGTGCACCGCATGGAGACATCACACCGACATCGGGGGCACCTCGTTGTGGCTATTGGAGAGGGGGAGGCACTGGGAGGGCGTGGATAAAGTGGATAACTTGTGTCAGAAACAGCCCAGTGAGGTGTCCCTGAGGGATTGCCAGCAACGGGAGAGACGTTTCTGAGAGGGAAAGTTCCTGCTGCACACTCTCCCCTCTCCTGCTTTGTTAGTAGGGATTTTCTATGGAAGCAGAGTCTTTGTTCCTTCCCCGAGCTCCTGGTCAGCCTCCTTTGCTAGGAAATGAGCAGGAACAGCAGATCTTAGGAAACAAAGGTCTTCTTTGCATGTAAATGCCCCTGAAGAATGGCAGCGACCCGGGAGACAAAGCAAAGCTCTTTGCACAGAGAAATGCAGGTCCTGGCTTCACTGCCATCCTCTCTGCAGTGCTGAGGGGCTGACAGGGTCCCGTTCCTCCCAAAGCCACCCAGGCCGGTGGGGAAGAACCAAGACTGACTGGGGCCCACAGCCCCGAGGTTGCAGGTGGATGAACCTGGTGCTGTTTTCTTATTTCATGAGACTGTACGATAGGAATTTGGCTGGGAGCAGCTTCTTACTGGTCAGACCTGGAAGCGGGGGCTAGTTATGTGTTGTTGCCTCCTTTCTGGCTGTCTTTGTTTTTAGTTTTCCCTTGCTGTCAATAAAAGTTCTACTTTTGGGAAGCTTGTCCGCATGCCCCGTGTCCGTGCTTCCTGCCGGGATGCTGTGGCTGCCACGGGGGCTTTGCACCCAGAGAGGAAGCAACGCCTTCCTCCGCCCTTGGTATTCCCCCCTGGACTCGTGTGATCCGCTTATTGCAGGGATTTGGGATTGCACCGCACGCTCCTCGGTGTGGGGTTTGCTGTCTGCTTGGCTCCTGGCACTGCAGCTTTTTCCAAGTCTGGAATTCGATGCTGGTGCAGGAAGATCTTTCCACCACCTCACCAGGACACTGGGCTGAGCCAGGTTCCACCCTTGGAAGCGTTCTGGAGGAGTTGGTGGCAGTGCCCTGTTCCCTGCTCCTCGCTACAGGAGCCCAGACAGGATCCCCACCCACCAGTCAGGGACAGCATTCCCTGCCCTGGCTCTTCCCAGGCAGCAACTGCCTTTGTCCCGGGGCTGGAAAAGCATCTATTGTCCCACTCTAAGGAGCTTTGCAGGCATTTGAGGAGCCTTCAGGGAGGGCCAAGACCCTGTTCCTCCCAAAGCGAGGGAGAAGGAGTTGGTGCTGGTGTGGAGGCACGGGAAAGGCAAGGGGTTAAGAGGATGAGAGAGCTTGGGTGGTGCAATTCAGAGAACTTCCAGAGAAAATTACATGCCTGGGGAGCTGGAATTTAACCCTCTGGCAGGGGAGCTAAAACTGGGGCTCAGCCCTGTGGCCAGCATGTGGCCGAGAGCTGTGTCCCCAGTGCCAGGACAATGACATGAACTGATGGGAGCAGTGAGGAGCAGCTCAAACCCCTGGATACCCACGCAGCTCTGGTGTTCCCCTCCCACGGGATCAGCCCTGGGATTTCCCCTGGAAAAAATGCCATCCTTTCCCATGCTGCCCCCAATGCCATCCTTTCCCCCACAGAGACAAAGCCAAGGCTGCTCGAGCAGATGTAAATTTATTTCACAGCCAAGACCCACACAGGGCTCAGGGGGGACTCAGAGCCGCAGCTCTCGCGCGGGCTCAGCCTCAGTTTTACTTTTCAGCCTCTTCTTTCTGTTCCTCTCCTTCCTCCTCCTCTTCCCACTGGCGGTGGGGACCGGGGAGGGAGTGGCTGGCACTGGCTCCCTGCCCAATCCCTCCCGTGCCGGGGCATCGCTCAGGATGGTGTTGGATGCTTCCCCCAAGGATGGCAGCAGGGCCCAAGGATCAGCAGGGGCAGCAGCTGCAGGATGGCTCCGTGCCCCCTTTTCGGAAGAGCCTTTCCTTTTCTGACCTTTCCCCTTATTTTTCTTATCTTTCTTTCTCTTCCTCTGTTTCTTGACTGCCTTGGGGGCTGTCCCGGTGTGATGATCCACTGGGAGGGCTCCTCCCCGTGTGCTGTCCCACGGGGGGCTCAGGGGGACTCCCCTGGGCCTCGCTGCCCGGTCGATGAGCTCCCCCCCAAATTCATACAGCACCGGCTCTCGGGGCACCGCCACGGCCACCGTGTTGTACGTCTTGCACCTGCCAAAATTGAGGAGGCACCACAGGGTGGGACAAGCCCGGGCAGGGGGACGGTCTCCGTGGTGGGGAGCACTCACCAGACATAGAGATAGGGTTCCACACACTCCTCCCTGTAGGTGAACTCGAAGCAAGGCACCTGGATGACGTTGAAGAAGGCCTGGCCCACCACCCGCGAGGCCGTGTCGTTCACCCGCCGCAGGCACTCCTTCAACCTGCCCCGGGGCAGAGCCGGGGTCAGGGGGGCTGGCACCCCCCGGGGGGCTGTCAGGGTGCCCCTGGGGCAGGTTTGGGGACTCTCACCTGTGGTCGCAGTCGCAGTGGCTGATGGTGTGCCAGCGCAGGTTGCGGTACCCGTAGCGGGCGGTGAAGGGGTGGATGACGTGCTGGCAGTGGTCGTGGTCCCGGCAGCACCGGTCCGTGTCCCGGTGCTCCCCTGCAGGGAAAACGTGGGGTACAGGCAGGGCTGGGGGGCCCACGTGCAGAGCTAGGCTGGGACTAGGATCAGGATTAGACTGGACAGACACACGCCTGGAATCATACTGGGATAGGTAAGGATGGATGGGTGGGGGCAAAACTGGATCAGCACCTGGGTGGGGACAAGGGTGTCACTGAGATGGGGACTGGGGCTGCACCAGTACCACAGTGGGGATGAGACTGGGACTAGGCTGGGGTCAGGATGGGGACCAGGACTGGAGCAGGACCATGAGGGGGTCTAGGCTGGGGTCAGGATAGTAACTGAGAGTGAACCAGTACTGGGATGGGGACTGGAATGGCAGCAGGACAGACCACAGAGCAGGCTGGGGACAGAGGGTGGATCAAGAGTGGACCAGAACCAGGAAGGATTGTGACAGGGACTAGGCAGACATGGACTGGGATTGGACTGGTGCTTGGGTGGGGGCTGAACTGGGACAGACAGGGGTTGAACTAGCATGGGAAGAGGGGCTGGAGCAGACCAGTACTGGGATGAGACTGGATTAGAATTGATGGGGACTGATGCAGCACTGGATTGGGNCCGGCACCGTGCGGAGGGTCCCGCAGAGCCGGGGTGCTGCAGCCGCTCCCGCAGCCGCGGCACGTCCCGCGCCGGCAGCCCGCGGGGAAGGGGTCACCCCTCCCGGTGGGACCGGCCCCGTTGCTG
>VZTF01001472.1:477878-507505 GCA_013397755.1 Cnemophilus loriae
CGGGCGGGTCACCGCTGCGCGTGCGCAGGCGAGTCCGTTAATGAGTACTACCACTACCGGCATTCCTCGAAGATGTCGCGAGAGTTGGGGCGGAACGGTAATGGGGATTCCGTCTTGCTCCCGCGAGATTTGAGGGTATAAGCCCGTGCGGCGCGGAGCTGGAGACCCCTTTCGGCTTCCGCCTGGCCAAGATGGCGCCCAAGGCGAAGAAGGAGGGTGAGGGCGAGCGGCGCTGGGTCCGTGTTGGGGGCGCGGGGCGGCGTGAGGGACCCCGCGGGGCGCTGGTGTATATAGGGGGGCCGGGCTGAGCGAAGCGGGGAGTGACGCATGGTTCAGGAGCGGTGCTGGGCGCGGGCACGTGGAGGTGGCGGGAGAGGCCTGCCGGCTTGTGTGAGGGAGGTGGGAGATGTTCCCATCTCTGTGCTGGGGCTCGTGCGTGGGGAGGGAATAAGTGCTTTTTTCCGCACGGAAACCGGAGATTTTTAACTCCGCTGGGCTTTTTGGGTCTCATCTTGGTTGGATGAGGGAGCCCGGCTGGGGAGCACATCCCGACCCTGCAAATCCTGGTTGTGCTGACGGAGCTCTCCTCACAGCTGTGCCTCCGAAGACAGAGGCGAAGGCAAAGGCGCTGAAGGCCAAGAAGGCCGTCCTGAAGGGGGTCCACAGCCACAAGAAGAAGAAGATCCGCACGTCGCCCACTTTCCGCAGGCCCAAGACGCTGCGGCTGCGGAGGCAGCCCAAATACCCCCGGAAGAGCGCCCCACGGAGAAACAAGTGCGTGTGGGGTGCGGGGCTCTGCCCTGCTGGGGCCTTTAGGGGGTGGGAGCAGCCCCATGAATGGGTCGGTGTGGGGACCTGATGGTTTGGGATGCAGGTGATGATTTTAAGCGACCAAAGCCTGAGAGTTTGTGATTATAACCTTAGGTGACTGATGCACCCCAAAGAAAGCCCCTGAAATTCAGAGGAGCACCTGCCAGCCCTCTGTTAAGCATAGGACCTCTCTTGCAGGCTGGACCATTATGCCATTATCAAGTTCCCTCTGACCACAGAATCGGCGATGAAGAAGATTGAGGATAACAACACTCTGGTGTTCATCGTGGATGTCAAGGCCAACAAGCACCAGATCAAACAGGCCGTCAAGAAGCTCTACGACATCGATGTGGCCAAGGTCAACACGTTGATAAGGTGAGAAGGGGGAGGAGAACAGGTTCCTGGTGGGTGTGAGGAGCTTCATTTTAGCAGAAAATGGGAGCACGTGTGAGGTTCAGCAGATACGGGATAAAGCTCCATAGCTAAGTGCAACTTTTGACTGAGCACATCCTGGTGGAAGTGGGAGATGTTGGCACACCAGGGGGTTGGTTTCCTCAGGGAGCTTTTGGCTTCTTCAGAGGGCTCTTTGCCTCCTCGAGGAGCACTTCTAACACCCAGGGAGTCCTGTGCAAGTGATGTAAACTTCGATTCCACTGAGTAACGTGATGTTTCCAAAGGAACCACTGATGCACATGGGAATTAGCAGGAGTGTGGAGCAAGGGGGAGGAGTTGCCTCTGTTCTGATGCCTCCTGTTCCTCTCTAGGCCTGATGGAGAGAAGAAGGCTTACGTCCGACTGGCTCCAGATTATGATGCACTGGATGTGGCCAACAAGGTGAGATGTCTTTGAAACTTGGAAGCTTTTTTTGCAGCTTGTCTCGTGTCTCCTCCACTGATTGTTCTTGCTGAGTTTCTTCATGAGGTACTTGTGCTTCAAGTGTGGTGGCACTTCCCGTGGCCTTGTAGCCAGACAGGATCTGAGTGTTGAGGAGCCGCGTTCTCAGTCAGTTCAGTCCTCGAGGTGGTTGGGGTAGGCAGGAGGCAGAGGTGGTACAAAGTGGAGTAGGGGAGCGTACAGCACAAGGATCACTGCGGAATAAATGTACAAAGTGGATGTGTAAGGCTCTTGGGCAGGTCTGGGAGGACAGGAATCCTGGGGAGATGCAGCCATGGCAGTGCTGTCTGTGGTGGAGGCTCTGCCTTTCTGCCACCATAACATCTGTTTTAACATCCTTTGCTTCTTTCCAGATTGGAATCATCTAAACTGCATCTGCCGAGGACTGTACAGACTAATAAACATTGTGACACCACTGAGGGCTCTTGTGTTTTGTGACAGCACAGCCCACGAGAAAGGGAGCGCCCAGCAAACTTTTGGGCCTTCATTTCATTGAAGGGGTTCCTCCTTCCCTTCCTGGCAGTGGGTGGGCAGAGCTGACTGCTCCACGAGAGGGTCATGCAGGAGCAGTGCTGCCCTACCCAGAGAGTGTCTGGGATCATGTGAANGAGCAAGGGTGAGGAGTTTCCTCTGTTCTGAGGCCTCCTGTTCCTCTCTAGGCCTGATGGAGAGAAGAAGGCTTACGTCCGACTGGCTCCAGATTATGATGCACTGGATGTGGCCAACAAGGTGAGATGTCTTTGAAACTTGGAAGCTTTTTTTGCAGCTTGTCTTGTGTCTCCTCCACTGATTGTGTACTTGTGCTTCAAGTGTGGTGGCACTTCCCGTGGCCTTGTAGCCAGACAGGATCTGAGTGTTGAGGAGCCGCGTTCTCAGTCAGTTCAGTCCTCGAGGTGGTTGAGGTAGGCAGGAGGCAGAGGTGGTACAGAGTGGAGTAGGGGAGCGTACAGCACAAGGATCACTGCGGAATAAATGTACAAAGTGGATGTGTAAGGCTCTTGGGCAGGTCTGGGAGGACAGGAATCCTGGGGAGATGCAGCCATGGCAGTGCTGTCTGTGGTGGAGGCTCTGCCTTTCTGCCACCATAACATCTGTTTTAACATCCTTTGCTTCTTTCCAGATTGGAATCATCTAAACTGCATCTGCCGAGGACTGTACAGACTAATAAACATTGTGACACCACTGAGGGCTCTTGTGTTTTGTGACAGCACAGCCCACGAGAAAGGGAGCGCCCAGCAAACTTTTGGGCCTTCATTTCATTGAAGGGGTTCCTCCTTCCCTTCCTGGCAGTGGGTGGGCAGAGCTGACTGCTCCACGAGAGGGTCATGCAGGAGCAGTGCTGCCCTACCCAGAGAGTGTCTGGGATCATGTGAACATGAGGTGACACCCAAATCTCAAATATCTCTGTATTTACCCCCAGACCTCTGGTGTCTTGCATTTTCTGGCACAGCACAGTAATTAGGATGTGTTTGTGATCAGTGTTTTGGGTGTCCTACGTCGCTTCCTTGTGGAGCAGACGGTGGGTGGCCACAATAAAAACCTGTCAATGGCTCTGATGTGACACAAGTGACCTGTCACACCACTTCCCCAGCGTATCAGCGCTCTGCTTATGCTGCAGGTTCACTTGGAGCCCTCCTGCTCATGCAGCAGCAGAGGCTTTGTGGGTTTTTCTGGCACAATCTCTGCTCCATGTGCTTGCAGCGTGTGAGTTGTCCTGTTGCTGTTCCTCACAGGGTTCACTGTCCTCAGGGCTGTTTGCAAATGCTGCCTTTGCTGCCTCTGCAGTGTTTGGCTTTAAGTCTGTAGATGGAATCAGCTTTTAGAGTGTTTGGAGTCAGGAGAACGTGGAGCACTGGGTGAGCAGGGAATGGGGGACTTACGGAAAAGTCTTCAGGGGTACTTGAGCATAAGTGTACTTACTTAGACTTGACTGAGAAGGATGAAAGCCGTGACCAAATATTGATTGGGGTAATTGAGCTCTTGAACAGTGGGACACCGAGTTCCTTCAGGCCTCTTGTGGAGGGTGGCAGATTCCCAGGACGCTGGTTTGCAGTGTGAAGGATGGTGGTGGATGGAAAGCAGGAGCTGCTCTCAGGATGCAGGTGCAGATTTGTGCTGGGTTGTGTGGCCCTGGCTTGGCACCCCTCACTTGGGCTCAGGGGTGGCAGGAGGTGCTCCCTGCCTGCTGTAAGGCATGAAAAACTGCCTGGAGGGAGGAGTACTCCTTCCCTGTGTGCTTCCCTGGCACCAACCCAGCCTCCTCCCTGTGGGTTAATAGCAGCAAGGGTCCCCTGAGCCCCAGGCCACTTTTTTACGTGTAGTCACCCCAAGAAAGATGTGGGAGACATTGCCCCTGTTGTAGCAAAGCCAGTGTCACTGCTGGGCAAGGACTGGGTATGGAGAGCCTGCATGTGCTGCAGCCAGGGGCTGGGAGGGACTCCACATCAGCATGACTTGCAGTCAGCCCTGGCCTTACCTCAACTCAGCCCAGTAGTGCTGCCCTGGCACTTCACTTGCCTCTTGCTCCTGGCTGGCAGCCTGCCTGATCCACAGCTGCACTGCTGGGGGATGCTCCTGCTGGAAGCCACGAGGGGAACAGCAGGGAGCTGTGCTCCCTCCTTTGGGGAGCTTTGTCCTGCCTGGCCTTCCACACTGGTTTAAGGACAGCTGAAGTGTGGGCTAGTCTGAGCCTGTGACCTGCTGGGACAGAGCTGTGTCTGCTTCATGTGGAGAGACAGGGGGAAATGTGTGCAGCAATAGTGGTGAGGGGAAAATTAACATTTGGGCTTAATTGTGTGGAGTGATGGCAGATGCAGTCATCTAAACTGCAGAGAGGTCATGGGGCTTAAGCTGCAGCTGGAAGACACACACTTAAGCTGTTGGGATGTGCTGCTGAGAGCAAGGCTGTGCCCTGCCAGGGCTGCTGAGCTCTGCTTTGAGCAAGGAAGGACAAGGCAGCAGGTTTGGAGCTGGCATTGATCCCTTCCCACACTGTCCCAGGTATCACGTCTCTGTTCCAGCTGCCAGGCTGCTCCTGGGACTGGTGTCAGTGCACACCCGGGAGTCCCAGCAGGATCCCGATCCTGTGGGATGTTTCCCGGCTCTCTGGTGGAAAGGTGATCCCCCACTGCCTGCCCTTAATCACCAGCTTATTTCAACCGCAGTTCCTGTCTCTGCCTGAGCTGGGCAGGTGCTGGGGTGGGTGGGACAGATCCTGCCTGGAGCAGGGGCTGGGCAGGAGTCCCTCTAAGCCCCGTTGCTAATGCCGATCCGGTGCGATCCCGGAGCTGTCACGTCAGCAGGATTTGCCCCTCTGGTGCTCCACAGGACCGGCTGGGCCAGTTCTGGCCCCACTCCCCCAAGGAGCTGAACCCCCCTTCTCCTCCCACTGCTCTGGGAGGCTGCTGGAACCATCCTGGTCCTGTGGCTGCAGGAGAGGGTCCAGCATGCTCACAGGGCTGCAGCTGCGCTGTGCCAGTGAAGATTGCTCCGGGGGGATGCAAGCATGCAGCAATCTTCCAGGAAGAGCCCATGGCCTCACACGGCTTTTCCATGCCAGCTCCACTTCACGTGGCTGCCGGGTGAGTCACGCAGCCCAGCCAGGCTCCTCGCCGCCAGGCCAGAGACAGGCAGGTCGGGCACTGACACAAGGCTCAGTACCTCTCCTGGTTCCCTTCAACAGTTCCCTGCACACCTCTGGATCTCTGGAAGAGCAGAGGAATGAGGAAGAGGAGGGGAACCCATCCATGCGAGGGACGGAGTCGTGCTGTTCAAGGCTCAGCTGGGTTGGCAGGACCCAGCAGGCTGAAGGGTCCCTAGAAAAAAGCGGGCAGCAGGAATGTGCCCTCTCCCTCCCTGAGAACTGCCAGCCCTCCTCTGGGAACGGAGCACATCCTTTCCCACAGCCCTGGCTCAGGGGGAGTCCCTGACCTGCTCTGCCCCACAGAAGAGCCAGCCCAGGTGTGCTGCGGCAGCAGTAAACAGACTGATTTTAATGCACATAACACCCAACATCACCACGGGAGGGACTCGTCCCCTCCCTCGCAACCCTCCCAGGCCATCAGCTGCAAAGTGCAGCCACCCCGGGCCCTCCAGCTGCCTGCAGGGAAGCTGGCTTGGGCTGCTTCTCCATTGGCTGTGCCTCTGGCTTCAGCAGCATCCCTGCAGCTCGGTGAAGCTGTCGGGCTGGTCCAGCAGGGAAGCGCTTTTAGGCAGCAGAGCGGGTGAAGGCAGGGCCTGGGGCCAGGGAGCGAGCCCTAAGGCACATCAGAGCAGATTTGGAGAGCCCAAAACTTCCAGGAGCCGGAGCCCGAGTCCCCCTCTGCGCGCACGTCTCAGTCTATCAGAAACTTCTCACCGTCTACGTCTCTCCCCGCAGAGCCCTTGCGCAGGGAGGGGAAAAAATCGGAGCGGAGGAGGCGGGAGAAGTACATGAGGATCATGGCATCGAGCAGCAGGAGGTTGGCAGTGAGGAAGGCACCCTGGCCCTGCACCTCCACGTAGCGAAGGAAGTACCAGGTGAGGTAAGCCTGGGGCGCCAGGCGGAAGGCAAAGTACATCACCAGGTTGATGTACTTGTTGGCCTCGTAGAGCGCCGGGGAAGGCACGTTGCTCATCTTCAGCAGCATGCGCACCGTGAGGAAGATGTTGCTCACCTCCACCAGCAGCAGCAGCACCGCTGCCACCAGGAAGCGGCCTGTGACGATGAGCGAGACGAAGGCAGAGATGGCCTGGGACACACACACACACACACACAGAGCAGGGTCAGCTCGCCTTGCCCTGGGCAAAGCGAGTCCTTCCCTGCCCTCAGTGAGAGCTCACAGTGCTGTTCCCTCCACCCAGAGATCCCAGCAGGCACCTGAGCTTAGAGAAAACCAGTCTGGAAATCCAGATGCCCCAGGACCAGTTACACCTCCCTACGCTGGGACGAGCCTCCAGCTCTTCCCCCTCCCAGCTCGGCAGCCTGTCTGGCTCCAGGCGCTCAGAGCCGATGCTGGCAGGCGTCCTGCCCCGCCAGGCGCCCTTGCCTTGTTGATGCAGAGCCTACCTGGCAGCCAGGGCGAGGCAGAGGGAAGGGCTCCAGCTTGCCCCACCACAGCCCAGGAAACCTGGGTGGGCTGAGCCCCGGGGTGTGTGGTAGCCCCCCGTGCTGCCCGTACTCACCATGGCATGGTGCACCAGGTACTCCCAAGACGAGCGGGACTGATGGTTGAAGATGATGTCAAGGGTGTCGTGGATGAAGTAGCCTGTGGGATGCAGGAGAGCGTTGAGAGGATCTGGCTTGTGCACTGTGACCCACTGTGGAAAGGAGCAGCAGCGAGGAGGAGGAGAGTGGTGTGACTGTTGTTCAGGTGTCAGAAACACCTCCACCCCGTCTGGGTATGGAGAGATGGCTATTCCCTGGGGGCTGGCAGCCTGTGGGCTCCACGCTCGTGATTAAGGCAGGAGGCATGGAGCTGCCCAGCCCTTGAGCCGGGGGCTCGTCCCGAGCCAGCATACCGGGCGAGGCTGAGCAGGGAGTGGGCAGAGCCCGGCGGGGTGGCTGCGGCCATTGTCCTGCCTGGCTCCTTACCTGAGGAAAAGCAGACCAGCAGGTGCCCTGAGACGCTGTAGCCGTCCTGGATGTCGGAGAGCAGCTCCGGAGAGTCCCAGAGGCTGGGAGTGAGGAGAAGGGGTCAGCCTAGGCTCCGGGACGGGGACCACGAGGACCCCCGGCCACCTGCCCCCTCCCCAGGAGTGCCCAGTTCGCAGCGTGTGCCCCGCACCCGCCACCCCCCGCGCTGCCCGGTACCTGAAGAGGGCCCATAGCCCGGCCAGCACGGAGTGTGCGAAAGAGACGAGGAGGTTCCGCCAGCGCCAGACGCGGCCGGGACGGCTCCGTACGGCGGCGGGCTGGGGCAGAACCAGAGCCAGCCGGCGCAATGCCCCGAAGATCCCCACGCTGCCGCCCACCAGCGCCGCCGAGGCCGCCCGCCAGCCCGGGCCCATCGCGCCCAGTCCGGCGGCGCGCGGCCGCGGCGGGCGGGGCCACGGGGCCACGCCCCTCACCGACCACACCTTAGCTCTGGCCACGCCCCCGCGTGCGTCTGCGGGGCCACGCCTTCCCATTGGGCACTCCCCCCGCCGTGGCCACGCCTCCCCGCGCGCTGAGGGGCGTGGCCGCGCCGGCCGCGCCTTTCATTGATAAGCGGCGCGCTGGCCACGCCCCCTCCGTGTGTGTACGCGGGAACGCGCGGGGCAGGTGCCGCACCTGTGCGGGGTTTGCAGGTGTGCGGGTTGTTGGGCGTGTTCCTGCCGGGCACTGCGCGTGTGTGCGAGACACCGCATGCGTGGGTGTCAGGTGTTGCCCACGCGCAGGGCACTGCCCGCCTGTACTGGGCAGAGCGGGGAGGGTGGGTGCAGCGTGAGCGTGGCAGACGTTGCACATCTGCGCTGGGCCCTGCACATCTGCCACAGTGATGCACAGCTGGCGTGGGTCCCGCACATCTGTTCTACGCCGTGTGTGTGTCCCCGGCACGGTGTGGCTGTGGCCGGTGGTTGCGGCGCACGGTGTCCAGGGTGGGGATGCCGGGGAAAGCATCGTGTTTGGAAAAGTAGCGGGAGCAGCCACAAACGCTGCCCCCCAAGACATGGAGGGGACCCAGGGCGGGGTGGTCTGGGGCACGCAAAGCTGCCCCCTAATACCAGCGTGGTAGTAGGGTGAGGCCGGCTCTGTGGGCACCGAAACGCGGCTGGTTCCTGCACCGGGGTCCTGCCCCATCGCTGCCCCCCGGTGCAGGGCGCTGGCTGGCGCGAGTGGGGCTGACCCCCCTCCCCGGTGAACCGAGCTGGCTGTCGCTAGATGGCAGCAGGGCCACGTGGCAGTGCCACCAGTGCCACTGCTGTCACTGTCCCCACTCCAGGACAGAGGCCGCCACTCCTGGCTGCAGGGCAGGACCCTCCTTCCACGCTATAGCCGGCATCACGGCCGGCCCCAGCGCTGCTCGTGGGCTCGGGGGTCTAAAGCAGGTCTGGGGGGCCACGGAGGGGACTCGTGCCCCTTATTCTGGCCCTGCAGCAGCGCAGCCCCCCGCAGTGGGTGCCCCGCCAGACTCGCGGCTGGAGGCTGCTGGGGACACCGCCGCTCTCTGGGGGTGCGGGGGGTCCTGCTGGCATCCCCCAGTCGGGGCGGGCAGCCCAGCGCACCCCAAACCTCCCTCCTCGTGTGCTGCCCAAGAGCGTCTGGCTCCCGGTGGCACTGGGGTGCCACCCAAGCGGGGGGTGGCGTTACCCCCCCCACTCCCGACCGAAACTCGGAGCCCCCTCAGGCCTTTCATTGCGCACACGGCGCGGTTTGTCCGCCCGCGGACGCCGTAGCAGCGCGGAAGCGTCTCCATGGAGACGGGAGGAGTCGGGCCCAGGGATGGAGAAATACGAGCGGATCCGGGTGGTGGGGAGAGGGGCTTTCGGGTGAGGGGGCGCCGGGGATGGGCGATGGGGAGGTCTCCAGCCTTTTTACCTCCGGGCAGGAGGTCTTTAAGCCGCGTTCCTGTGGCAGCGAGGCGCTTGTAGCCACGGCAATGCGGGTGTGGCAGCCGGGGGGACACGGCACCGAGTGTGTGACACCCCGGGGCGCGGCGATTGCCGGCGACCTGTGTCACCCCAGGGTGGTGGCCAGGCCCTGTGTTGTGCCCCCGTCCCCACGCTGAGGCCCCGTCCTTGTCCCTGCAGCATCGTGCACCTGTGCCTGCGCAAGGCCGACCAGAAGCTGGTGATCCTGAAGCAGATCCCGGTGGAGCAGATGAGCAAGGATGAGCGGCTGGCAGCGCAGAACGAGTGCCAGGTCCTCAAGCTGCTCAGCCACCCCAACGTCATCGAGTACTACGAGAACTTCCTGGAGGACAAGGCGCTCATGATCGCCATGGAATACGCCCCAGGTGGGCCCTGCTGCCCCCCTGTGCCTGTAGCTGGTTTCCCGGCAGCTCCAGGGGATGCCAAGCACTTGGCTCTCTTTGGGTCAAGCTGCTGCGGTCTCGCGTTGTGCTGCTTGTGAACATCCTGTGCTTTGCACCCCCAGGAGTCCAAGCATTTCTCTCTTGAGGACACATTTTTGTAGAAAAGTATCTGGGGTTCCTGATGGGCACCAAATTGACCATGAACCACGTGACCGAGCATTGGTGCAGGTTGCCCAGAAAGGCTGTGGAGTCACCATCCTTGAAGATACTCTAAAGAGAGATTCTGGTCCTGGACAACCTCAGTGGCCTTGCTTGAGCAGTGACCTCGCAAGGTCCCTTCCAACCTCAGCCATGCCTTACACCTGCTAACCATATCCAAAACGAGGAGATTTCAAACCCCTCTGTCCCTGACCAGCATGTTACCATCTGCCCTTGCCTCAGGTTTCAGGCACATTTCCCTGTGTCAACTCTGTTGGCCCCACATTTCTAACAAGATTTCCTGTGGAGTTTCAGATGAAATCAACATTTGTGTGAGGGTTTGTTAAAAGCTGTATGTGAGCCCTGAGTCTGGACCTCCCCTTCCCGACAGGGGCCTCTCTGTGCCACGTGGCCTCTTGGACTGCAAGAATTCTCCTCTGCTGAACAGGCTGATCTTGTTCTGCCGTGGAGGTTTATGTCCTCTTCCAAGAGCTGTAATTTTAGTGTTTCTTTTCCTGCTGCTTTTGATAATACGTCAACAGTGACTTCTCTCTTGCTGTTTCTTCCTCCCACCAACTGTGCTGCCGTTGTTCAGGAGCACTGGAGAATGTGCTGCGTATCCCACCGGGATGTGTTTTTCCCACATGCTTGGCTTGTTAGGATGCCAAAATGGCCAAAATCCCCCCAGTTTTTAGGCCAGGTTTGTGCCGTCCTTTGCAGCCCCCCATGCCCACAGCCCTTTGCTGTTCCTTGCAGGGGGCACTCTGGCAGAGTTCATCCACAAGCGCTGCAATTCCCTGCTGGATGAGGACACCATCCTGCACTTCTTCGTGCAGATCCTCCTGGCCCTGCACCACGTGCACACCAAGCAGATCCTGCACCGTGACCTGAAGACCCAGAACATCCTCCTGGACAAGCATCGCATGATCGTCAAGATCGGAGACTTTGGCATCTCCAAAATCTTGAGCAGCAAGAGCAAAGCCTACACGGTGAGTGGCAGGGGAGCTTCTTATCCCACGGCAGCAGGCTGGAAACTGGATTTGGCTCACAATAGTCTCTGGAAAGTGGCTTTAGGCAGTGCTGCTTTGTTCTTTGGCCGATATCTTCACGCCCGAGTTTGCTGTGGCTCTGTGGGCTGCAGAAAGGTAAGAAAGACCTGCCCAAAGCTGGGAGAGGATGGGGTGTCTGGGCCCACTGGTGTGAGCAGACAGGGTGGCTCCTGCTGGGGGTGGTGTTTGCAGACTCGTCTGACACATCCTTAGCAAATAAATTCCTGCCTGTGCACTCCCGTCCTGCCTTAATCTCCTTTCTCTGCTTGACATTTGAGTGTCTTTCCCCACCTGGGCTAATGTGACCAGACATTTGTATCACGCTCTGGGCTCTGATTCTCTCAAGTGGATAGAAGCAAAATTAGAGGCAATCACTGTATGTGTCACTGGAAAGGCAAATCCTCATGTTTTTCACTGAGATTGTCAGGCAGCTGTTGATGCCAAGGGAACAAAAGCCCAGCTCTGTGGAGCTTTAGGTGGTGGTGTTCCAGCCAGCTCTGCACAAAGCCTTCCTCTTTCCACCTCTCTGCCCCAGTTTCACTGCACTGTGGTAAATCTGTGTCTCTTGTAGGTGGTGGGAACTCCATGCTACATCTCCCCGGAGCTCTGTGAAGGGAAGCCTTACAACCAGAAGAGTGACATCTGGGCCCTGGGCTGCGTGCTCTATGAGCTCGCCAGCCTCAAGAGGGCTTTCGAAGCTGCGGTAAGAGGGAAGTGGTTTACACGTAGCACAGGGAGCCGTGGCCTCTCACAGAGGTGAAAATGTAGGCTGGGATCACTTCTCAGCGAGCCAGGAAGTGTGAAGGCAGAGGGCAGTGCTGAGAGCTCCTTCCTCCTTGGCCTCGCCCCTGACTGCCCAGCCACTGTTTGTGTTTCTCTTGTTTTCTCTCCAGAACCTTCCTGCCTTAGTGTTGAAGATCATGAGCGGGACGTTTGCCCCGATATCAGATCGATACAGCCCCGACCTGCGCCAGCTCATCCTCAGCATGCTCAACCTGGATCCTTCCAAGCGGCCCCAGCTGAATGAGATCATGGCCCAGGCCATCTGCATCCGGCCCCTCCTGAACCTCTACACAGACGTGGGCAGCGTCAAAATGAGGAGGCAAGTGACACTGCCACCTCAGTGTCCCTTGGGAGGGGCTGCCACGGCCCACAGCGTGTCTGACCAGCTCACCGCCTCTGTTCTGAGCTCCAAAGAGAGCATTTTCCCAATGCAGCTCTCCTGTGCTGCCCAACGTGCAGCTGCTGCTGGCTGAGCCTGGCCCAGGGGCTCAGAGCCAGGCAGGTGCCACGGCAGGTGTGGGCTTGTCATCACAGTGACAGCAAACAGAGAGTTGTGAGCACAGGGGAAAGTGAACTGGTGCCAACTCCCCTCTCTCTGGTTGTTGAAAGCACCAAGCAGTGCTGTGGGTGATTCACCCGTGGCTTCTGCTGTAGCTCTGCCCAGACATTGTGTGATCCAGGGCTCTGCAGGACATTAAAGGCTGGATTTTGGTTTGGCAGGCCTGAAAAACCCTTGGCTCCGGTGCCGACAGTGACCCACAGCCGGACAGGGGGACGGGCGAGCAGTGCCAGGCCGAGGGGTGAGTTCTGCCATGGTGTGTTCAACTCAGCTCCATTTGGAAGGACCCTTTTCTTCAGATGACACAAGTCAGAGAGGCATTCAGGGTTCTGGAGAGAGGAATTTAAGAGATGTCACCTTCCCTGAGCCCTGGAGGAGCCCTGCAGCCCCTTGGACCAGCACTGGTCTGGCTCTGACAGCTGTGCTGGCACCCAGACTGGCTGGTGCCATCGCTTTTCCTGTTAATGATTTCTCTGTGCCCCATAGCTGTCCGACGTGGTTCAGCCAGGACAGGAATCCCACCTCCACTGTCATCCATCTACACGTGGGGCAGTGGGATCACCATCCCTCTCCGCCTGCCCATGCTGAACACTGAGGTGGTGCAGGTCTCTGCCGGCAGGACACAGAAGGCTGGGGTCACCAAATCTGGGAGGCTCATCCTGTGGGAGGTGAGTGGCAGGGAACCTGGGGCAGGCAGTTGCTGAGGAGTCTCGGATGTGTGATTTCTGTGAAGGAGGCTTTTCTGCTCACTCACAGACCACGGCACTGCCTCCTCCAGGACTGCAGTCCCAGCCAGGGTGTGGTAATGCTAGTAAGCCTGTGGGAAGGGGTTCATCAGTGTTCTCCAACCCAGTTCTTCCATGGCTTCTCTCCATCAGGCTCCTCCCATGGGTGCTGCTGGGGGTCCTTCTCTCCCAGGAGCTACCGAGCAGCTCCAGCCTCAGTTTGTGTCCCGCTTTCTGGAGGGCCAGTCTGGAGTGACCATCAAACACGTGTCCTGTGGTGATCTTTTCACAGCCTGCCTCACAGGTGAGCTGCTGCCTCCTGCTTTCACCTGCCTGAGTCCCAGAACCCCCTAAAACCCAGTGGGACTGCCTGAGGAGCTTGCTGAGAGAGGAAGCGGAGAGATGCTCTGGGCTGGGGTGACACAGAGGCCTCTGTGGCCTCTCGTGTAGCATCAGGTCGGGGTCAGAAATGGCAGACATGGTCCTCCTGTGATGCCACACTGCTCAACTTGGTCCCAGATTGTCTGGTGTGGGGAGGGCCACAAACAGTTGGACTTAGATGATCTTAAAGGTCTTTTCCAACCTAAATTATTCTATGAAATCTCCTGTGCTTGTTGTCCTGGTTGCATTGGTGTCACTTGAAACCAGAACTGACAGTGGGGACTGCAGTGTGAGGAGCGTCTCTGTCACAACTCTGTGAGCGTGTCACGGGCACACGCAGTGACCAGCAATGACTGGTGTCACAGTGAGGAGTCAGCGTGAGCTGCTGCAGGGCTGGTTGCCCTCAAACTGCAGGAAAGCAGGGTTTGAAGCCCCCTCAGAGCAGTCCAGGAAGTGTTCTGGGTGGAAGGGGAGCACACACACCAGTCCAAGGCCATGTTTGTGGAGCAAAGCCCTCCCAGTGGTCCTGTGGGAGCTCTGTTTGCTCTTCCGCTGGGGGTCAGGGCAGCAAACGACAGATATGCAGCGGGCAAACTCCATGGGCACGTGTTTATCCTACCTCCCATGGCGTTTCCTGCCATCCCTCTGCTGGGCAGCTGCTCAGGGAGTGCCTCTGTGACTTTAACACCTTGTACACAGCTGCAGCAATGTTATCTCAGCACTCTTATCACTGCTGTTTGTTTGTCGAGCCGTTGCAGCACGGTGAGGCTGCAGCTCTCTGGAAGCTCCTGCAGCTCCCTGGAAGCTCACTGAAGGCTTGCGGCCCCCTGCAGCTCGTTCTGAGTCAGAGTGGGTCCGATGTCGTGGGAGCCACGGCCACCCCTCGGCTGTGTCACCTCGTGGGGCCTCACGTGTGCCTTGCAGGGACTGCGGGTTTTAAAAGACAAGGCTGCTTTCTGCTCCTCCAGACAGGGGGATCATCATGACTTTCGGCAGCGGCAGCAATGGCTGTTTGGGGCACGGAAACTTCACAGATGTGAGCCAGGTTGGTGCAGAGGGTGCTGGGCGTGCTGCTTCCCCCGGGGTAAAGGATGGATCTGGCTTCTGCACCACGTGAGCGGGCTCATCCCAGCTCCAGGGATGTGCATCCCAGGCGTGCTCTGGCATCTGACCCCCTCCCCCTCCTCTCCCTGTCACTGCGGGTTTTAAAAGACCCAACCTGCCTCTCTCTTTCTCTCCCCCCCTACACAATGATCCCTTTGAGCGTGGGGGAAGTCAAGAGCTGCCTTGTGGTTGCTGTTGGCAGGCTCCCAGCTTGGAGCCTGCCTCCAATCACACACCTGCCTGCTTCACTCTTGGCCTGCAGCTGCCAGGGTTCACTGAGAAAAGTTATTTTTCAAAAGAGCCAGTATTTAAAGAAGAACTGTGTGTTTCCGATTGGCTTGGAACACTGGGGCTGAGGGCTCATTGCTCCCTTCCAGCTTCTTCCTCGCCTGCCCTCGGATGTGGCAGCAGCCGATGGCTTCCAGCCGAGCCTGGGGACTGGTGCCATTTGTCACTGTGGTCAGCTGGTCCATTTGTTCCCGCTCCTCCCAGAGCTGAGCTGCTCCCTGCGTATAGCTGGGGAGGGGAGACCAGTTGGAAGCAGCAGCCAGATCCCAACAAACGGTGCTTTTCACTTGAGGAGGATAATGAGTATGAGGCGAGGTGTCAGATCTAACAGCAGGTCACAGCAGGGGCTGGGTGAGATGTGGAGATCCTGGTGCCTCCACACCCTAATGAATCTGAGCCGTTAACTCACAGCTCCTCTGCACAAGAGCCTTTGAGCCAACGCATCCTGCACCAAGCCCCTGCCTGCTCCGGGCAGGCGTTCACAGCCCCTGGCACTCCCCACATGGGCAGGGGGGCGAATCCCAACCCTTGCTGAACCTCTTCCCTCTCCAAACTCTCGTGCTGGCTGCTTTCTTCCGCCCCAGAGATGTTTGCATTATCTTCTGTGCTGCGTGCACGTAGTCTCTTATCCCTTTGAAGACTGTTTGGAACAAAAAAAAAAAAAAGAATTCTCTGTTGTTTGTGTTGGATGAAAACTGGGATGCTGCCAGCGCTGTGTTGAGTCTGGGGGGGCTGGGTGGGAGGGATGGGAGCAGCCGGGCAGGCTGGGAGGTCTCGGCTGACGGCTGCTGCTCTTCCCCTGCCAGCCCAAGATTGTGGAGGCCCTGCTGGGCTACGAGATGGTGCAGGTGGCCTGTGGTGCGTCTCACGTCCTGGCGGTCTCCAACGAACGGGAAGTGTTCGCCTGGGGCAGGGGGGATAATGGTAAGAGGTGTCTGTTTTGCAGAACAGGGCTTGTGCCTGTTCCCACTCCCTTTGCTGGCCCTGCTTGCCCACAGTCCCCTCCAGATGTGCCAGGGTGAGTGGGTGTGGAAGAGCTGCAGCTGCTTTGCTGCATACCAGGGCCCCCATGCTTTAGGTTTCACTGCTTTCTAGGATCCCAGGCTGGGCTCTTGCAGCAGCTGTGTCAGTGCTGCTCTCCGTGGGGCTGTGCTCAGGGTGTGTGTTACCATCAGCTGTTCCCTGCTCTGTTCTTCCTGCCAGGTCGGCTTGGGCTGGGCACCCTGGAGTGCCACAACTGCCCCCAGCAGGTCACAGTCCCTCCAGAGCATGAGGCTCAGAGGGTCATCTGTGGCATCGATTCCTCCATGGTCCTCACAGTGAAGAACCAGATCCTTGCTTGTGGGAGCAACAGGTAAGAGGGGTAAGGGTCTGTGCTCCACATTTTACCCTCCTGGGCCTGTCTGTGTCATAAGCAAGGGGCTCTAGAAGACATCTCTGTGTGATCCTACCCCTCAGTATCACGCTGCCGGTGGTGCTGGGGCAGGATGTGTCTCTGGGGTGTCCATGCCAGGCTATGTTCAGCCTGAGATTTTCCCTGTGCAGGTGTAACAAGCTGGGCCTAGACCGGATCAGCTCAGCAGAGGAGCCTTCCCCAGAGGACCAGGTGGAGGAGGCCACTGTGTTTGTGTGTGCCCAGTCAGCCCCCTTGAACCAGGAGCCCATTGTGTGTGCTGACATCGGTACAGCACATTCGGCTGCTGTCACAGGTGAGGGTGTGCACCCAGATTCTGAGAGGGGGGGACACCTGAATTTTCCCTGTCTTCCTTCTGCCTGTTTGCCGTGGGCAGTCTCTCAAGAGACACCCTACTCCCAGTGTTGAAGCTCTGTGGAGCAGGATGCTCAGCATGGAGACAGCAAAGAGCTTCAGGGGTTTCAGTGTGTCCCAAGTGACACCCGGTTGTGTCTCTCCTCTCTGCTGTCAGCCTCTGGCCACTGTTACACCTTTGGGAGCAACCAACACGGGCAACTGGGCACCAACTCCTGCCGCAACAGCCGTGTGCCCCACCTGGTTTTGGGGCTGGAGACGATGAAGGTCACCGTGGTGGCTTGTGGGGATGCCTTCACTGTGGCCATTGGAGCAGGTGAGGCTGAACCCGCCATGTCTTGGGCTGCAGCAGGCCCTGGCCGGCCTCTGGGTCTGCCGTGGCCAAGGCAGGTGTGCAGCGAGGTGTTTACCTCCCTCTGCAGACGGCGAGGTGTGCACGTGGGGGAAGGGAGCCAGGGGACGCCTGGGCAGGAAGGATGAGGAAACGGGAGTGCCGAGGCCGGTGCAGCTGGAGGAGACACATCCATACCTGGTGACCTCTGTAGCCTGCTGCCACGGGAACACGCTGCTGGCAGTAAAGCGTGAGTAAAGGCTTTGTCTCTGTGATTCCTGCCATGAGGGCCCAGCCGGACACAATGCCTTGTGACCGGAGCTGTGCCGAGTAACCCTGGCACTTAAGCTCTGTGTTATTCTAGTCCTTCTCGAGCTGTAGATGAATAGAAATAACTTCAAGCCCAAAATAATTCCCCTGCTGCTCTTCAGCTCTGTGACACTGCCTTTCCCACTGAGCCAGGGGAGCAAAGGGATGGCAGAGGCTGTCTCGTGCACTCCCAGACAGGTAGGCTGGCCAAGCTGCGGCCGGCAGGGAGCTGGCGTGCCAGTGGTCCGCAGAGTGTCCAAAAAGAGCAGCTCTCTAATTGATGCTGCTGAAATAGAAGCTGAGATTTGAGGCGTCATTTTGGCTGCTGCCTTTCCATTGTGGTTTGGAAAAGATAGTGATGGTTTTGTGGTTCCTCTCTGCTCGGGCCAAAGGCAGCATCGCGGCGCGGTTAAAACGTGCCCGTGGCGTGACCTGCCCTTCCATTGCCTGGATGTACAACGGGAGCCTGGCCCAGACTGCTGCAGGGGCCTTTCTTCCTCCTCTGCTGGGCTGATTATGGCCTCAGCACGGGCTGATTATGGCCTCAGCCTGGGCTGAGGGATTCCAGTCCCAGCCCACTTCAAGGAGGCTAATTACAGCCCGGAGGGGAGGAGGCCCAGCTGACAGCCCCGGCACAGCGGAATCGGCCCTGGCTCCCGTTCCTCCCCTGCAAGTGCCCAGCTCTCATGTGATGTGCGCTGCCACGTGAAGGGGATGGGGAATGGCCGAGTCCCCAGGCTCGGGAACAAGTAGGGCATTTGTCATGGGAGTAAAAGGGTTTTGTCTCTGCAGGAAGACTGCAGGCTGCTCTCCCCTTCCGCTGCTGGAGTCACCCTGCACTCTGTGGCAGCTGGTTTGTGGGCTCCCACCTGCAGCACTGTAAGAGCAGGGACCGAGTGCGTAGCCCCACTGCGGTCCCTCTGCCCGAAATTTTGTCCTGTCCTAGTCCTGGGAGTGCAAATTCAGCAGTGCGAGGGCACCAGCCTTGCCTGGCCCAGCATCCCTCAGCAACCAGCGTGCAAAAAAGCATCAAGAGCTCTGTAAAGAGCTGAGATTTGGGCTTTCACACAGCTCAATCTGCCTGGAAATTTCTCCAACGAGAACACGAGATCCGGTGACACATGTGATGTCATTGCTGCTGTCAGCTCTGGCTGTGATCTGGCCCGGGAGGGTGCTGGCACAGGCGAGCCGCACTCCACCTTTGGGGCGGCCGTTCTGCTCCTCCCGTGGGGCCAGCTCTGCTTTTAACTGGCTTGGGCTGCTGCCCAGGTTATCATGAGCTGCTGCTGCGCCCTTCTCTCAATCCCACTGCAAACACAGAATAACTGGGAGAAGCCAGGCTGGAGAGGAGGAGAGCACAAGCCTCAAGAGACTGCATTTCATCCTGCTTGGGCTCTGTGTGCTGGGCGTTGCCTCGCTTGTGCCACTACTGAGGTCTTGCGGTGGCTTCCTGTAGGGAAGGGGACAGGGATTGTGGTGCCCATCTGTTGGGTATCAGGCCTGTGTGGGGACAGAACACTTCTTGTAGCTTCATCAGGGTGGGGTTTCCAGCTAAATCTTGGTCTTTACCCTTTTTGTTTCAGCTGCCGTGGAGGAGTCGCCTTCCCAGTGAGTGAGAGCAGCCACGTCCTGCTCTTCCTGCTGCCCACGGTGGCCTGGCTCAGACACACTCCAGGCTCCAGAGCTCCTCAGCTGCACTCTGAAGGCAGCAGTCTGGAAACAGAGAGCTCCTAACGATGGTTCCCAAGGAACCAGAGCTGGTCTCACTCATTGAATTGTCACTGTGAACCTCCAGTGCCTGAGAGTCGCTGCCCTGGACATGCCATGGAGTGGACATCCCCAGAGCTCCGATGGTGCCTTCAGGGGGTCACACCGTGGCTCCTCCTTTCCCTTGTGAAGTGCCTATGTGGAAGAGTGAGGAGCACAGAGGTTGTTTTCCTCTGTGGAAACTGTTTCTGGTTACAAAGCCCAGGCTGACAGCTCCGTGTCTGAGAGAGCTGTCAGCCTTTGCTCAGCAGCGTCTGGAGTCAGGGCCCCAGGCGCTGTGCTGGGTGACTAAATGCAAACCTCTTTGCTAATTAGAGAAGTCTGTCCTTTCCCATCCCCCCCTAAAACGTTTCACCCATTTATTGAGCACACTTTGGACGGTCCTGCCTGCACGACTGGCTGAGCTCTGCACGAGCAGCCTCCCCGTGCTGCACAGCTCTCCCGAAATGCTGCCTGGAGCTTTCCAATTACAGCCTCCCCTGGCCCCAGGAGCTCGCTGGAGGATCCTCCAGCTGACATTTGTCCTCGGGCCCCTCAGTCCTGCTGCTGACCGGCTCACTGGCTCCCAGCTGAGCTAGGGAAGGCAGCAAAACACAGCCAGTGATTGTCAGCACTTGGAGTTTTTTAAGCCAGATTTTTCCAGGGAACTGATGAGTTTTCAGCAGGGATCTTTGCGGCAGGAGGGGCACATCCATGTGTTATGGACAGGAGTCACGTTTTTTGTCTCCAGAAGGGTCGTTTCCTTTTCTTTATATTTTTCCTCTTCTTTTCTTTTTTCAACTTACATTTGCCCTGGGCCATTTTTTGATGAGCTTCTGTCTCTGATCTGTCTGACATTGCAAATGCTCTTGCCTTTCACATCCATCTTTGTGCTGTTGCCAATCTGTTGTGTATAAAGTCGGTGCTTTCATAAGCTGGCTGAGATGAAATCTCTCTAATTATTTTTGTGATTCTTTCCTGTTTTCAATGAGGGAAACCTCGACGGGCTCTGGTAAAAGCCAGCTGATCCCTCTGTCATGTGGAAGGTAATGAATTTCTGCAGGTCTCCTGCCCTTTCTTCCCTCGCCTCCCAGGCTGGGGCTGGGGAAGGGAGCAGGTCCCGTCCGGCCGGGAGAGGCGTGTGCAGCCCTGGCTGCAGACACAGCCTCCCTATTTGGCTCCTGGCAGGGTGGGTGCACGGGTTTTTCCCTGCCTTTTTTGTTTCTTGTGGAGCTGCCTTTTCAGGCGGTTACACCCTGCTATCCCAGGAAGCCGTCTGGAATTCAAAGGTTCTGCCAGTCCTTTGGCACTTTCCTGTGCTGCAGGTTATGGACAACGGCTCAGCCCGGTGTCGGGGAAGGTGCTTTCCCCTCCCAGACCAACCTGGGCACCAGGTTGATTGCAGGGCTGGGTTCAGTTGCCTCAAAGCCCCTCTGGGCCACTGCCTCTCCTCCCTGTGTGGAGCTGGCAGCAGCTCCAACCCCTTCCAGCATCAGATTTCTCTTGCCTGTGTTGTGCAGAGCTCTCAGGGCTCCCCTCGCCCCACACCACATTCAGACACATCCCAGAGGAAGGGGCTGGCGCTCCTCCTGCAGCCTTGCCAGGGCTGAGGGTTGGCTGGGACAGCAGCAGGCAGGACAGAGGTCTGACACCCTTTGTCTTGTCAGTGGTGGCACCAAAATGCCACTGATTCAGGAGCGGAGCTCTTCCTGCTCTAGCTGGGCTGCCAAATCCAGGGGTGTGCCCCCCCCCACCCCGTTCCTATCAGCGTGCTGGTGTTAGGTGCATGCTTTTATAGCTTTATGACACCTTTGCACTGCAGTGCTGGGGCTGGAGGTGTCACCAGCTTGAATATTGGGATCCTTTGCTCCAGACTGGGGAAACCAGTGTGAACCAGTGCGCTTTGTCCTGGGCCGGGGGCTCCGGTGAGGGCTGGAGCCCTCGGGGTTTCGCAGCCTGGGCTCTCGGCACAGGAGTTCAGCTGTGAAGCCCAGCGAGATCATTTGAATAATTTAATACCGGGCTGTGACCAAGCCCGGCGAAAGGGTAAAGGAAACAAAGAGGCCCCCAGCCCCGAGCAACAAAAGCTCCTGGAACGACAAGCCGAGGCATGTCCGCGCTGCCGGAGGCAGAGAGCAGCCCGGGCAAATAGGCCACTTGCATTCCTCCCGTCTGCTGCTTTGTTTCCCTGCAGAAGCTCCCGGTGAAATCTGCAGGTCTCAGGGCTTCTCCCTTTATCCTTGTTTTGTTCCTGTGTTCTGTGGAGCCGGTGGTGGATCGGTGTCCCCGCGGCTCTTCCTGCAAAGGCAAGGCAGGGCCGGAGGGGAGCGGGGAGGGGAGCTGATGTGGGATGAGGCTGCCTGGTCCCCGCTTGTGCATCCTGGTGCGGGTCCCCTCTGGCCATTGTCACCCAGGAAAAGGCTGTCCCTGTTCCAAATAAGATCCTGCTGACTTGGGGCCATTTCTGTAGCAGGAAACAGCCCAAACCGCCTGCTGATCCCGGAGCTGATTTGTTTTGATTCCGGCACCTCTGTCGAGGTCGTATCCTCATTCCTACGAGGCTTTTGGCAGGAGGTGCGGCTGCTCTCCCTCTCTCCGTCCGCCTCGATCCCTTACCCCTGCCCTCCCTGGGCACGAGGCCCCAGAAGTCGGGAGAGGACTCTCCCCACTCCTTTCCCTGGGGCGAAAGGCTCCGCCTTAACTTCTTTAAAAGCCGGAGCGTCGGTTTTCTGTCCCTCCAGTTTAAGTTAAATACAAGGCGGAGGGATGGAGCAGCAGGGAGAGGCTGGGGAAGAGGACAAGAGGCCTCTCCGAGCTCAGATGGGTTCAAGAAGTGACCCATCATGGGGGACAGGGAACATATCACCTCCACAAAGGGAATTGCCCTGAGTGTCGCCTTTGTGTGAGACAAATGCCTGGCTGTGATGTTGAGTGCGGGGAGGGCTTTGCTTAGGGAGAGGGGAAAAGGAGGGATCTTTGTTTGCAGGGTCTGACACCTCCCAGCCGCCCTGCCGGCACAGCCAGCACCTTCTGATGGCTTTGTCAGCACCCGGCTAATTAGCAGAGATGCTCTTCAGTGAGGTTAGGGAAGAATAATTTTAAAGACATCAAAGAGAAGCAGTAAATAATGATAAAAGTCGGCTGTTTCATGGCTGTCATCGGAGGCACAAGCTGCCTGTGTTTACAGGACTGATATGTCCTGTTTTTGGAGTCCCATCACCCCCCAGGATACCAAGGACCTGTCATTTTGGCCTGAACCTTGTCCCAGAGTGGTGTCCAGGGACAGTTTTTAGCCAGGGCCAGGTCCCAGCGTGTCAGGGACAGTGTCTGGGTAGTGCCTATCTCTTGCTGGAGACAGCCTGGCCCCGGGCTCTGCTGGCACGGAGTGGCAGAACCAGCTGGACCATGGGGCTGCTGGTAGATCCAGCCCTGGGGGTGTCACAGCCCTGAGCAAACCCGGCTGGGGAGCACCTCAACCCCAGCTCAAGGTGCCTGTTGCTCCCCACTGCTCTCTCTACAGTTGCCCACTGTCACTTGTTTTCACGTGTCGGGTTTCCAGTATCACTGGGAGCTGGTTAAAGTTTAGCTCAGTGCTCTCCATCATCCGAGCAGCGACTCACGTCTCTTGGAAAATCCCCTGCTGATGGCAGCTCTTGCTCGGTGTACCCCAGTACAAGGTTCCCTGATATTTGGGAGCCCCAGTGCAGCTCAGAACAACCTGCCATCCCTCAGGGTAACCCCAGAAATGAGCCACCCATCCCCTCCCTGGCAGCTCTGGCAGCGAGCAGGCTGCCTACCCCCAGGCTGCTGCAGGGTTTTATTTTAAGCAGAGCCTCTCAGGGAGAAGGGTAACGTGAGCTCCTTGAGTGACAAGTGCTAGAGCTCGACTTGCTCAGCGTGTCCCCCAGGAATCCCTCTCCTCTGCCATTTGCTAATTGAAAACTGCTAACATTTGGGTCTGGAGCAACTGCCGCCCTTAATGGGAAGCTGGCTGGAGTGAGCGTTGGTGGGACTAACACATGCTCACAGCCTGTCATCTGCTCTGCTCCATCTCTGGGGAAAGGGGCAAATACTCCCATATGCTGCTCTGATTTCTGAAAGAGTGACGAGGGGGCTGGAGCCAGACAGATTTGCTTTTATTCTCCCTCCTCCAGCCTCTTGCTCAGTTACAAACTGTGGCTGGAGGGAGGCTGTTGGCTGCAGCCTGGGGCGTGAGCTCCCAGCAAGACAAAGCCACAGGAACTGTGTCCCCCTCGTGCCTGTGGCGTGGGAGGCTCAGGGCAGCCCCTCCGTGTCCTGCTGTGGGTGATGGCTGCGACAGGAGCTGCTCTCTGTGGTAGGAGCAGGTCTGGGAGCTGTACCCCACCTCCAGCCTCTCTCAGGGGCACAAGGCACAAATGTGGCCTCGGGCTGCCTGCAGGAGTGTGGCACCCCTGGGACACCTCTGAGTCAAGGAGGGCATGTAGGGTCAGCGAGGACAGCACGGTGTGTGCCCCCAGAGCCCAGCCCTGGGCCAGGGGAGGCTGCAGTGGGTGAGGGGGCCGTGTGTGATGTGATGCTCCCCAAACTCCTGGGGTGGCTGTTCCCAGTGCAGTGGGTCGCAGGCGCTTGGGATGATTGTTCCCAATGCGATGGGTACCAAACCCCCTCAGGGTGGCTGTCCCCGATGTGCTGCTCCCCGAACCCCTTGGAGGGGCTGTCCCCGGTGCGATGCTCACCGAGCCCCCGGGGTGCCGGGACCGCTCCATCCCCCCATGCGGCGGCGGAGCGGCGGGGAGGCGGGGTCCGGGCGGGGGGCGGTGGCGATGGCGATGCCGTCCCCCGTCGCGGGGCGGGCTCAGGCCGGTCCCACCGCCCCGTCCNGCTCCTGGAGCGGCCGCGGCGGCGGGTGCTGTGCCCGCTCTGCGGAAAGCCCATGCGGGAGCCCGTCCGCGTCTCCACCTGCGGCCACCGCTTCTGCGACACTTGCCTGCAGGAGTTCCTCAGGTGAGACCCCGCATCACCTCACGGGAGACCCGACCTGACGTTACACCGCGCAACCCTTCCCCCGTGGGGTACCCCGGCACCGCCCGATCCGGGGTTCCGCACCCCGGGGGGCAGCGGATGCTCCTCGCCACCCCCCGATCCGCCGCCGGCCCCGGGGGCGCGGTGTCTGGGGTGCCCCGGAGAAGGGTGCGGAGTGCCCTGGGCCGGTGTCGGAGTGCGGGGTGCGCGGGGGTGCGGATGCCCCGGGCCCGAGAGGGAATGCGGGATATCCCGGGAAGGGGCGCGCGGGTGCTCTGGGGAAAGATGCGGGGTGCCCGGGGGTGCTCCGGGCCGGGGAACGGCTGCGGAGCGCCCCAGGAAGAGATGCGGAGTGCCCCGGGAAAGGCGCGGAGTGCCCCGGAAAAGGTGCGGGGCGCCCAGGGATGCCTCGGGCCAGGGAAAGGTGCGGGGTGCCCGGTGGTGCCCCGGGGCAGGGAGGGGGTGCGGGGCGCTCCCAGCCCGTGACAGCCGCCCCACGGGTGCAGCGGCCCGTGGCCCCTTTCGCTGAGGAGGAGGAGGAGGAGGAAGAGGAGGGCCGGGTGAAGCCCGGAGCGGCGTGTTTCGAGATTCGAGCTTAACCCCTTCCTGCCCCGGCCCCGCCGGAGGAAGTGGCCGGGGGTGTTTTTGGGGAGGGCCGTGCGGCCACCGCGGTGTCCCCGCGCCCACGGGTGAGCGCGACCCGGGCCGTGGGAGCGAGGAGACGGGGCCTCTTCCCACCCCTGGGGTTCGGGACCCCCGGTGCCGGTGCCGGCAGCCCGGGGACACGTGCGGGGCCGGTGCTGTCCCGGTTTCCGGCTGCCGCACTCGGCGCGGTCCCGGAGGTCCCGCGGGGCACGGCGAGGAGTGCCCGGTGCTCTCCCCGGGCGGTGACAAGCGTCACCCCGGGCCTTTCCCTGCCTTTCCCCGCCGGAGCGACCTTCGCCCGGGGACGGCTCCCAGGCACCACCGTCACCCGAGTCTGGTTTCTGTGAAACCGGGCGTTCCCCGGGGCACGTGTCAGAGCGCATCTGCCCCCCCCGCACCCTCCCCGCCGGCACCTCCGCTCTGCCGGGAGGAATGGCCTCGGGGGTACCCCCACCGAGCACACCCCGTTTGCCCCGGATCAGTTTGGGGGTCCCATGGGCTGAGCCATCCAGCCCCACCGCGGTGCCGGGAAGGGGGTGCCGTAGGATGCTGGGGTTCCCCGCCCCATCACCTCGCTGTGCCCCAACACGCCGTGAAGGTCAGAGGCAAGGACGGTCGCCCCGGGTGCTGCCTCAGCACATTCCCTGCCCGGCCAAGCGTGAAGAATGGGGAGGCTTTGTCGGGGATTAGGCGCTGGCTTCGGGTCATCGTCCTGCTTCCCCACCAGCCCCAGCACCCCAACACCGTGCACGGGGTGCAGGCACAGCTGGCGGCCCTGGAAAGGCAGCAGAGTGATCCCAGCCACGGGGCAATGCCAGCCACGAGGCAGTGTCACGGGCTCCCCAGGAAGGGCTGCGTGCCCGGCCCTGTCTGAGAGCACCTTATCTTGGTGAATCCCTGATAACTCCCACAAAACCACCTGCAACAAACAGAGTGGGCACGTGGCAGAGCTGGTTGCAGCCGTGCCCCACGTGCATCACACCCCACACCCCACAGGACTGTGGTTCCTGGGGTTCACTTGCACCCCAGCACAGGGATGGTGGCCTCAGGGGACATGACCGTGCCATGGCCGGGCAGCCCAGGCCGGCGCGTGCCAGGCGTCACTGCTGGCTCCGTCCCGGCGTCTCACATCCACTTGGCAGCTCCGGTCGAGGCCACGCCAGGGCTTGCCAAGGGCATGCAGTGATTAGATGGGCACAGGAGCTGTCCAGGCAGGACAGCCTTGTCCAGTGCCACCGCAGGGACACCAGAGCCACAGGGTCCCTTTGTGTCCCTGTAGGCAGCACCTGTGCTCTCCCATCCCAGTGTCCGTCGGGGATGGCGCATGGACACCCTCACCTGCCCCTGGGCACAGTGGTGTGGGGACCAGAGGTGATGGTCACTCCTGGCCAGCCTTGTCGCAGGCCAGGCTGCCTCGTTGGCTGCGTCCCTGTCTCCACTTCATGCTGCTCCTCTGCAGGTCAGGGCTGAGCAGGGCCCTTCCCACCTCAGGGACAGCTCTCGGAAGGACCACCCCATCGTGGGGGCCCAGCAGTATGGGGACCCCTCCTGGGCAGCTGCCTGTCCCCTGTCCTGACTCACCGTGGTGGCTGCTGGGGCCATTTCCTGCGGAGCAGGAGCCCCAGGGCCACGCATCAGGGCCCCCACATCTGGCGCCCAGCTGTTGGCCTCCCCCACCTCCCCTGGGCCCCGGCACCTGGGGCTGCGGACGGCCCGGCCCCTGCCGGCCCCCTCCTGGCCAGCCGCCGGCACCCTCCTTAATCCCAGGGGACGGGACGGGCGAGGGGCTGCCGGGGCTCCAGATGGTGCCACGCTCGCGGCGGCCGGCCCAGGCCCCTGGGGACAGGGGCTGCCGTGCCCGGCTGGGGGGGTGGGGGGCTGCCTGGGGGGGTTGTCTGGCGGGGGCATTTCCCAGCTCAGACAGATGGAGCAGGATTAGAGCCGTGGCTCCCCCAGCGTGGCGGCTGGATTTGGTACGGGGTGAGCGCTCAGCAGTGCAGGGACAGCGCCAATGTCCTGGGGTGTGATGGCAGGGACCTTGTGGGACATTGTGGCTGTGTCATTGGTGACACATCACTCCCCAGCCCCGAGTGATCCTGACCCCTCTGTGTCTTGCAGCGAAGGCGTCTTCAAGTGCCCGGAGGACCAGCTGCCCCTGGACTACGCCAAGGTGAGCCTGGCACACGGACGGGTACCCTGCTCCAAGGGGACATCCCCGCCAAGGGGCTGTCCCCAGGCTCTGCACAGCGCCTGGCACAGCCACGCCAGCCTGGCACGGGCACCCGGGCGGAAGCAAGAGCCCTTTGTGCCGCGGGGCCGGGGAGCGGAAACCCGCTCCCGACAAAGGGCGCTTGTTGATGTGCCCGGGGGGGATCCGGCTGCGGGCAGCGTGCCCACGGCTCCCAGCCAGGCTGTGCTGGGGGCTGTGTGCCCCCGCAGCCCCGTGCAGGATGCTGATACCCCACTGCTGCCCCTCCAGATCTACCCCGACCCCGAGCTGGAGGCGCAGGTGCTGAGCCTGGCCATCCGCTGCATCCACAGCGAGGAGGGCTGCCGCTGGAGCGGGCTCATCAAGCACCTCCAGGTAGGACCTGGGAGGATTGGGGCGGGGGGCCAGAGTTCTACCCCGTGGCCTTTCCATCACCATCCCTGTGTCCCTCAGGCCCATCTCGGCACCTGTGGCTTCAACGTGATCCCCTGCCCCAACCGGTGCAGCGCCAAACTGAGCCGCCGGGACCTCCCCGAGCACGTCCAGCACGGCTGCCCCAAGCGCAGGGTCAAGTGCGAGTTCTGCGCCAGCGACTTCACTGGGGAGGCCTTCGAGGTGGGCAGTGGGGGGGGACACTGGGGGAGGCACATCATGGGGGGGACGTGGACATGTGGGCTCTCGGTCATTGTGCCCCCTGGCCGTGGGGGCACTGTGTGTTCCCATCCCTGTCAGGGCTGGCTGGTGAAGGCAGCCAGAGGGTGATGATGCTGTCACGGTCCCCAGGGCCACCAGGGCACGTGTCCCCAGGAGAGTGTGTACTGCGAGAACAAGTGTGGGGCCCGCATGATGCGGCGCCTGCTGTCCCAGCACGCCCTGGCCGAGTGCCCCAAGCGCACCCAGCCCTGCACCTACTGCTCCAAGGAGTTTGTCTTTGACACCATCCAGGTGAGATGGAGCCCATGGGGACCTTCACCCTGCCGGCTCCCAGCCCTGGCTGACAGCCACTCTCCCTCCCCAGAACCACCAGTACCAGTGTCCTCGGTACCCTGTGCCGTGCCCCAACCAGTGTGGGACACTCAGCATCGCCCGGGAGGATGTGCCCACCCACCTCAAGGAGAGCTGCAACACTGCCATGCTGCTGTGCCCCTTCAAGGAAGCTGGCTGCAAGCACCGGGTGAGTGTTGTCCCTGTGACCAACCTGCCCTGGCATCCTTGGGCATGGGGTGCTGTCCCTACCATGTCGTGCCTGTGCCCCACAACACTCCCACACCGCTCCTGCCCTGACGTCTTTCCCATCCCCTGTGCTCAGTCCCATCCATGTGGCTCCATGGTCTTTGTCCTGCCTCACTCCTGTGTTTGCCACCCAAGTGTCCCCCTGCCACCCCAGCCGGGTGTCCCTGTGCCACCCCTGTGTCCCTGTGACATCCCTGTGCCATCCTGCTCCAGTACCCCCATGCTCCAATGACATCTCCATGTTATTCCCCATGGCACCTTCTCTCCTGTCCCATGTCCCCACGCCATCCCTGGCACCCTCCCGCTGACGGTCCCGCTGTCCCCGCAGTGCCCCAAGCTGGCCATGGGCCGGCACCTGGAGGAGAGCACCAAGACCCACCTGGGCATGGTGTGTGCCCTGGTGAGCCGGCAGCGGCAGGAGATCCTGGAGCTGCGTCGGGACATGGAGGAGCTGTCGGTGAGCAGCAACGGGACCCTCATCTGGAAAATCGCCGACTACGCCCGCAAGCTGCAGGAGGCCAAAGCCCGCAGCAACTACGAGTTCTTCAGCCCCCCGTTCTACACCCACAAGTACGGCTACAAGCTCCAGGTGTCGGCTTTCCTCAACGGCAACGGCAGCGGGGAGAGCAGCCACCTCTCCGTCTACATCCGCGTGCTGCCGGGCGAGTACGACAACCTGCTGGAGTGGCCCTTCTCCTACCGCGTCACCTTCTCCTTGCTGGACCAGAGCGACCCCTCGCTCTCCAAGCCCCAGCACATCACCGAGACCTTCCACCCCGACCCCAACTGGAAAAACTTCCAGAAGCCGGGAGCCTCGCGCGGCTCCCTGGACGAGAGCACCCTGGGCTTCGGCTACCCCAAGTTCATCTCCCACGAGGACATCAGGAAACGGAACTACGTGCGGGACAACGCCATCTTCATCAAAGCCTCGGTGGAGATCCCCCAGAAGATCCTGGCCTGAGCCCCGGAGGGGGACAGGATGTGACCGGGGTGCCCACCCAGGGGTGCCCCAGGTGGTGCTGAGCCCCTGCCCGCAGCCGGTGCCCCCAGCTTGGGGACGTTGCCGTGGCGCAGTGGTGGCTCTCAGGACAGGCAGGGATGGGGCTGCTCCCACGTCCCTCCTGGGGCTGGGACTGTCCGGCAGCCCCAGATGCCCCCTGGGGCAGCCCCTTCTCAGGTGCCCGGGGGTGCCGGGGGGCTGGGCCCCCTAAGCCCCTCCCCGAGGTGCCCAGCAGCCCCCGCCAGCCTCGCTGGGGACCCTGCAGGGCCGCACTGCCCAGAGCCATATTTTGTAAACTGGTGCTCCCCAGGTTGTTATTTATTACCCCGGGCTGGGGCTGCTGCCCCCTCCCCACATCTTTTTCTTTTCAATAAACTTTTCTTGTATTTATTACGGCCGCCTGAACCTCCTTCCTCAGCCTGAACCTCCTTCCTGTGCCTGCTGGGATCAGGATGGCAGGACCAAGGGGTGCTCCTGGGTGCCACCGTGGGTGCTGGGGACCGGGAGAGCCGGGACTGGGCTGGGGGGGGTCTCCTGCCCCGGGGGGCTGTTTCCCTGCAGCCCCCCCATCCGCCCCTCGTTAGCGCTGGGGTAATTAACGCCTCGAGGGCGGGCGGGATCCCGAGCAGACAGGGGGTGGGCAGTGGTGGGGGGCAC
>VZTF01001472.1:508425-549731 GCA_013397755.1 Cnemophilus loriae
CCAGCCTGTACTGGTGCCCAGTTCCTGCCAATACTGGTGCCCAGTACGACCCCACACCACTGCCCAGTGCCAGCCTGTACTGGTGCCCAGTATGACCCCACACCACTGCCCAGTACTAGCCCACGCTGGTGCCCAATACAAGCCCACACCACTGCCCAGTGCCAGCCCATGCTGGTGCCCAATACAAGCCCACACCACTGCCCAGTGGCAGCCCATGCTGGTGCCCAGTACGAGCCCACACCACTGCCCAGTACCAGCCCATGCTGGTGCCCAGTGCCAGTCCTGCAGTGGAGTGAAATGCAAATCCATACTGGTGCCCAGTGCCAGCCTATGGCGGTGTTCAGTGCTGGCCCATACTGGGCCACCAAACCGGTGTGTGATGCCAGCCCATGCCCGTGTCCAGTGTCAGCCTGTACTGGTGCCCACGCTGGCACCCAGTGTCACCCCATACTCGTGCCAAGTGCCAGCCTTATCCTGATCTCTGATGCCAGCCCCTAACGACGGACTGGCGCCTGGTGTGTCCGCTACCAGCCTGTAACTGGTGCCCAGTGCCAGCCCACAGTGGTGGCAGTTCCAGCCCATACCAGTGACCCACGCTAGCCCGTACTGGTGCCCAGTGCCAGCCCAAACTGGCGGCTATTGCCAGTCTACTGCCAGCCCATACTGGTGCCCAGTATCAGCCCGTTCTGGTGCCCAGTATCAGCCTGTACTGGTGCCCAGTGCCAGCCCAAACTGGCGGCTATTGCCAGTCTACTGCCAGCCCATACTGGTGCCCAGTATCAGCCCGTTCTGGTGCCCAGTATCAGCCTGTACTGGTGCCCAGTGCCAGCCCAAACTGGCGGCTATTGCCAGTCTACTGCCAGCCCATACTGGTGCCCAGTATCAGCCCGTTCTGGTGCCCAGTTTCAGCCTGTCCTGGTGCCCAGTGCCACCCCTGCGCTAATGTCCAGTGCCGGCCATACTGGTGACCCGCGCTAGCCCACACTGGTGCCCAGTTCCAGCCCATCCCGGTGCCCGGTTCCAGCCCGTCCCGGTGTCCCGTGTCCCCTATCCCCGCCCGGTGCTCGGCTCGGTGGCGCCGCCGCGCGGGGACCGAGGGGAGGGGAAGGGGGGACATCGGGCACACAAGGTGTTAATAGAAATTTATAGCCTTATAATTTATATTAATGAATAATAATTATAATAATTGTAATATATAATTATAACACTAGCAAATTATTATAATTTATATTAAATAGACATTTTATTCTTACATATTTTATGCTTATTTTTTATCTTCTATTTAATATATAAATTTTATATATAATACTTTTAAAATATTTTAAATTTAATATTTTATATATAATATATAGAAATATATTAAATGTAGATTTCTATAATATTTAATAATTTAATATTATATACTTATATTTATATTATAAAATTGCATACATCAATCTAATATAATTACATTATGCAATATTTTAGTATTTTATCTTACATAAATTTTATATTATAGAAATTTTATCTGTATATTTACACATCTTCCATACTTCATATTTATCATCTATTTCATTTCTATTTAATATATATTTCTAATTTTCATCCTTACAGTTTATATTTATTATGTACATTTTATTTATATTTTTTGATTTGTGTGTGTATATACACACCCCCTATACACACACACACACACACACACACACACACACACACACAGGGGCACCAGGCCACACACAGGGGATTGACAGCCCCTCGTTGCAATCAGTTGCCTTAAAAGAAATAAAATAAAATAAAATAAAATAAAATAAAATAAAATAAAATAAAAATCCATATGTAATTTATGAACTAAAAGTGGGAAGCGGTGCTGGAGGAAGCCTGGGCAGCAGCTCCTGGATGAGCCCAGGGAAGCCAAGGAGGGGAAAAAACAACCCTGGGAGCCCGGACTCGTCCCTGTCCCCACCTCAGGGACCAACTCCCAACTCAGCTTTCCCTGCTTGGGTTGATTTTCCCCCTTTTCCTGCCCCTTTCCAGCCACATCTGCGGGATGTGCCACACTCCAGCTCCGTTTACCTGGGCACGTCTGGAAATGTCAGCCGGATCTTGGAGCACCTCTTAACCTTCAGCGATTCCCCGGCGAGGCCTGGGCTGCACAGCAGCAGCAGCAGGAGGGGGAGATGCTCTTAATGCTCGGGGAGGAGAGGGAGACAGATCGATTTTTTGCTACTAAATTTAGCCTCAAATATCAAGTTTAAAAATAAACTTCCTGGAAACTTGTTGGTTTGAGGGTTTCTTCTAAAGGTTTGTGCTGCCAGCTCACTCCCTGCTCCGCTGTCCCAGCGTCACTGGGACACTGGAAGGAACTTCAGAAGATGCTCAGATCAGAGAGGAAAACCTTATTAAGCACCCCAAAAATCGAGGGGGACCCCACCTGGAGGGCCCTTTGCCTGTGTAAGACCCCCACCGCAGCGGAGATGCCCTAAATAACCCCCAAATCTTTTTAACCTCTTTGGGATGCAGACAGGGAGGATTTCTGGCAAAACCACTTCATCTTCTCACACCAAAGAGCCCCGATTTGTGCTGATTCTTGATGCTTCTTCTCCAAGACAATGAAACCTGACATTGATATTGTATTGGGAGAAAAATGTGGGACAAATTTGCTTTGCACATCCTTTATTAAAGACCCGTCTGGGCCCCCTCCCTCCCCATTTGCCCCCAGGATTGAGGGGTTTGAGGGCAGTGAAAATTTACAAGGTTTCAAAGCAGTTTTTTGGTGCAATTTCACTTCACTGTCGGCACAACTCTCAGGCTTGCAGCCACCCCAGCAGAATCAACAGCCTGTACCCAATTGCTTTGAAATTAACTTAAACTAAGCAGATAAAATACTCCAGTAATTTTACTGCAATTCGGCTCTGCTGAACGTTGAAGAGCATCTGAAAGGCGGCTCTTGCTGGAGGGTGTCCAATGTGTGCTCCTCCAGCAGCTGACAACAATGTGCCCCTTTCCTCTGGCTCCTCCACCCTCTGGACCCCTCAGGACCCCACATGGAGCAGGATTTTTTCCAGCTCTGAATTTCTGCAGCATCCCCAGCATTGCTTCTCTCCGAACACCACGAGACGCCGGAGCTGCTGGAGTTCGCAGAGAACATCTGGGTGTTACCTACCTCGGGTCAAAATCTCTGGAAGAAAAACCTATTTGGCCCTGAAGGAGAAGTTTTAAAAGGTTGGGGTTTGCTCAAAGCCTTCAGCTTAGCTGTGGCTGCAGGTGATTCCTCGGTGGAGGCGGCAGCTGCTCACGCCAAGTCCCTGCTGGATCGTTATCCACCAGATCCTCACTCCAGGTCCAACTGGCTGCAAAGATGATGAGAAAGTCTCCTGAAAACTCCTTGCAGAAGAGCTTCTTCCTTTAGGGGGGATGGATGAAGAAACCACATACCAAAGCAGCTTCGAGTCAAAGGAGAAGAGGATCCTGAAGCTCCGAAGGATGGAGTGGCTGCTCTTGGAATTTCCGGATGCTGGAGAGGGACGCAGCAGCGCCTGTGGGCAAACAGCTCTTCCTGCCTAAGCTCAGCCAGGCTAAGCTGCCTGGTTTAGCCCAAATTCCAGGGAAACCACGTGGGAACCAAATGTCCGTAGTATTTGGGCAACACTGGGAACAGTGGGAAAGAGGGATTTAAATGCTCAGGTTTGCAGCGAGAGCAGGAGATGGGGTTGGAGTTGTGTCCTTCTGAGAGGTGGACGCCAATATTAAATGAGATGTTCAATCCTGGGAGAGGGGAGGAAACCCTGTCAGGTCCCATCTTCTGGGAGGTGACTGCAAATGTTACAAATTCCCTTTAAAATTTTGGCAGGACTAAAACCCCCTCCTCCTCCTCTTATTTTTAATCATTATTTCATCACCTTTCTCTCTGAGTTTTTTTTTTTTTCCCCCAGAACTTCCCAATGCTCCTATTGGAGCAGGCAGCCAGGCCTATCTCAGAAACCCATGGAGACCCTTCCCCAAATTCCCTTTGGAACAAGCACCCACCGTGTGGCTCCATGGCCACACAAGCCCCCCGCACTCGCACTGCATAAAACCAGCAGAAGGGGCAGAGGGACCAGGTCTCTTTTTTTAAAATTATTTTTCCAGTGGACAAAATAATAATAAAGAAAATTCTAATTGGTACCCGTAGCACAGAAGCAGCAGCCTTTATCATCAGTCTTGTGGTTTCGTGAAATACAGCAGCAATTCCCAGTTCTCTCCCCAGCGATCCCCAGCAAACAGCTCTTGTTTGGTTTCCACGGGAGCGGCCGAGGCCCCCGGAGACATCTGACATGGAAAGCTTAAAGAAAACTCACAAGTGTCTTTTACAAAACGTTCACTTCGGGCTGTAACAAACTGGGCTTGTGGCTCAACAGCTTCAAAGCTTCTGCTCCAGCCACGGCACCCAGATTCCCCGTGGAAGGGCTCACACCACGTTCGTGTTTATCCTTACCAGGATCTTCCTAACGTCCACCTGGAGGTTCTGAAGCGGTGTGGGAATGAGGAGGATGCTGCTGATGAGGGAGGGTGAGGAGCTCAGCAAAGACCTGAGCTTTACTCACTCCTCAAGGAGCAGAGCAGGCACCCAGGATCCAGCAGGGAGCACAGCCTTGTGCTGGAGTCAGAGGTGGGGAAGGGACTGACCCATGGATGGACAGATGGACAGAAAGGCAAGAGGAGCAGCAGTGTGAGCCCCAAAGGGTGGTGACCACCCACAAGGGGCTCCTGGGAGAGCCCAGGGGAAAGGAGCATTCCTGGCCTTTTTGGCTCCCCTTAATTCGGCACCGAGATAAAACCACGGGAGGTTTTTCCATGTTTCCAGGAGAGCAGGGCACAGCTCCTGCCACACAAGGCACCACAAGGCTCTTCCCTTCCTCACCCTGGTGATGGTGCCACGGCCAGACCCCCACCCTGGGCACCTACACCACCTTTGCTCCCAAGGTTCCACCTGGGAATGAGGCAGGACGGTGTTTCTCTTTAGGGACGAGCAGGGAAGGATGGAGAGCCCATCACGACAGGGCTGCTGCAGAGGTGAAAAGGGTCGGTTCAAAGAAAAATCTCACTCCCAGACCAAAAGGAAAGGTTTCAGTATATTTTAATAGTAAAATGATTCTTATTTTTTCAAGCAATGTCCCACCTGGATGAGTCTTAGCAGGATTTTTGCTTCCCGGTCCTGCTGTACCGGGGCAAAGCCTCGGAGGTCGTGGCTGTACCTGTGCAGAACAGTCCCCAAAAACTCACAGCGTGCTGCCAACACCACCAAACACCTCCCAGGCAACCACCACCACGGCACAGGACTCTGCTCAGGCTCTCGGGAGAAGAGCAGGAGTTAAAAATTAGCTTTTAATAACAGTCTGGGTTAAGATTTGGAGCAGGCTACGGAACAGAGGAGAGGCCAAGGTTTTATTTAGTAAAAAGGACTCAGGTAGCAGAACACCTTACAGTGGCTGACTGGGCAGGGCGGGGTGAGGTCAGAGCACAGCCCTCGCTGGGGTTGGGTTTGGGATGGGGAAGACGACGGGGTGACTGTAGGGGAAGCAGCTTCAGACTCGAACTCTGGCTCCAACAGAATGGATTCAGAAAAATATTGCATGAAAAGCCTCAGGATTTTCGTTCTTTCATAGATGTATATTTACCAGTTTTCACAAAGACTGCAGGAATACGATTATAAACAATAAATTAGGACTTCATGTTGCTATCATTTGGCATAACACAATCAGGCAATTTTTCCTTTTTTAAATATAAGGCAACACAAGCCAACACATAATTTAATCCGTCTTTAGTCAAATTGCTTAACTTTGCTAAGGAGTTACCACTAAAGAACGGGTTATAGTACACTTAAAAGAATTTAAATAATGACATGATATAAGTGTACTAACTTACGCAAGGAGTCAGAAACGTACTCTGCTAAGCTTTGAAACCTAAATATTTGTTACAGCCCAGGACTACACGTTCTAAATTAAAAAAATACAAATAAATGTTTTCTAATTTTCCCATTTACGAAAAACTTTTAAGAATCTCTAGCCAACTATGACGTCACTTCAAAACTTGTTATTTTTTTTTAACTTTTTTTTTTTTTTTTTAAATTTTGTATAATGTCTTTAAGATTTTTAAACCATGCTCATTAAGGAAAGTTCAAGGAGCAAATACTTAAGGCTTTGTTTTTCCAAGGGCTGTGAGGGAGGCCAGTGGATGGCAGAGGCCAGTGGGTTCACCCATACACAATGCTACTCAAACCCACACTACCAGGCGACATTCATACAGAAATATTACACTTAAAAGTTACAGTGTAGAGCAATATTTTTTAGCCAGTGTACATAGAAAGAATCAATGCATTTATTTTTTTAAATTTTTTTCTTCTTCTTTTTTTTTTTCTTTTTTTTTTTAATTTCCAAACTTGATTGTGATCATTATGTTCAAGTATTAGTCTGGTTAACAGAGATGAGGAATTTTTCTACTTACAACAAATTCGGCTGTTAGAAAGGAAAGGGATGTTTTGGTACACTGAGGAGAACACGATGCTGAGGTTACCCAGTAGTTAGTGTCCTACAGTCACTGACTCAACTGCCTGCTGGAAGTGACGTGGGGAAGGAACAGAAGGAGTTAGGCACCGAGACCCTGGGAAAAAGGGATGTTATAAATAGCTTCACTAATTCCCAGGGAGAAGAATTGTTCCATTAAATCCACTGGGGTGTTTGGATGGAGAGGAACAGGGGACTTGTCAATCCCACAGTGGCTTGTGAGAGGAGCTTTGATTCAGGCCAACCACCTCCCATCCCACAACGGGACCGCGCTCGCTGCACCGGGGATGGGCTGAGCTGCACCTCCTCACCCTGACAGTAATTCCAACTTCCAGAGAAGTGGCTGAACCCTTTTTGGAGTTGTCAGTGGGTCTGGATTCCCTTCACACGAGGCTGGCCAGACTCCTAGCAGCGAGGGGTTCAGACGACGTGAGCTTTGAGGCTGGTGGAAGGGCAGTGGGGAGGGGGAACACAAAGAAAGGCAGCTCCCCGTGGCTGCCTTCATCCCAAACCTGCTGTTCCCCTCCTCCATACCCTGTCCAGAAAACAGCAAGTGTCAGAAAAATCTGCCAGAGACTTTTGACTTTGGACAAAGTCTAAATGATAAACGTGGGTAAGAAACAGCTGAAAAGCTTCTCCCTCTGTTAAAGCCTAAATCCA
This sequence comes from Cnemophilus loriae, assembly GCA_013397755.1. NCBI lineage: Eukaryota > Metazoa > Chordata > Aves > Passeriformes > Corvidae > Cnemophilus > Cnemophilus loriae. The sequence continues at coordinate 515,607 of VZTF01001472.1, forward strand.
TACCCCTAGCTGGCTCGTTCCAAACGTAGGCTCTTTTTCAATTACACAGGCCTCTAGACAGTGCAAATGGTCAATGTTTAATGCATTAATGAAATGGGCTTTCGAGTTGAAAATAAGCCCTACTCCCTGACAAAATTCTGTTGCTCTTAATCTTGTGAGGAAATTGAGATGGAAATGGAAGCAGCTACGCTACCTCGCTCTCGCCGGAGCTGGAGAACAGATGTGGCCGCGAAACCCTGCAGCAACTCAACCTCAGTCCAGCGAGGAGCTGCTCAGCAGAAGGCAAAAAAAAAAAAAAAATAAAGCTGCACAAAGGGGGACTCTGCGGTGAGGAAACAGCTGCGGCGTGAAGTAGTGTAATGAAATTCTTTGACACAAAAGGCATGTTAAATATTTGATGCATAAAGGAGAGAGATAACGTGTAAGCAAAGCTCTTTAAATATACAGTATGTCTTCTTCCAATGGGTACTATAATGATCACACAAGTTTGCAAGTTAAAAACGCCTTGCTTATTAATTAAAATTAAGACTAAAACCTATAATTTTTTTTTTTTTTTGTCTGTGAAAGTGACTGCAGCCTATCTATACCCTGGGTGTTGAATATGAAGATTTCGACTATCGGTTGGTTCAGGTGCTCGGTTCATGGGAGGCCGATGGACTTTTCCCAGCACGGCCATGCTCTGGTCTCGGAAGCAGGACTGCTGGAAGTCCCCACTTAGGTAATCCATGGTCTGCATCACATTATTCTGGCTGGATGGGCCAGCTCCAGCTCTGTAATGAGTTCCTCCGGCACAATCCAGCGGCGCTCCCGCTGGCTGTCCCCCGTGGAAAGGCATGGCGAGGTCCTGGGACCCAGAGCTGTCACTGTTGGGCGTGGGCAGAATGTTATTCCAGAGGGGCTGGAAATAGTGCCCATTGGTATATGGCAAAGGTCCCTGCAACCCGTTCACAGGCGGAGAAGGCGTAGGCTTCTCGATGGGGGGCTTCAAGCTGAAGGACTGGCCCATGCACAGTTCTTGAGGGTAGTTGGAAGTTTTGCCAGGGAAACTCTGCCCTGCAATCTCTCTCTGAGGGTGCTTCCCTGCGAGTCCAGCAGGCCCAGCAGCATCCCCACACATTTGCTGCAGATGTGCAAGCTGGTGCTGGTTCCACGCAACCGATTTGATTTCGTTCTGGTAGGCGGGTGGCATCCTGTTAATATTGACCATGGGCACATTAACAGAGGCAGGAGGAATAGCAGCAGCAGCATGGTCGACAGGGTTTACTACACAGGAAGGCATGGGTGTAGGGACATTGTGAGTAGATACCCTGGTACTTGCATTGATAAGCAGGTTGCGACTTATAGGGCTGGGGTTTGCAATCTGTCCCTCACACACTGAGGTAGTGCTAATGCCAGCTCTGGCCTGGCAGAACTGGTTAATCTGGTGCACAATGCTGCTCAGGTCCGGTGGCTGGTTCTGCTGCAGGGTGGCAGCCATAGAGAGGGGAATGGTTGAGGTAGACACGGTCACATTCGGCGGCGCGTCTGCATCCGGCATCTTTCTGCCTCCATGTAAACCCGGCTGCAGCAGCGGATTCGGGGGGTGCTGCAGGGTCTGGTGTGCCATGGTCTGAGGGTGCTGCAAGCCCTGCGGCTGCTGCATGTTCTGCGGGTGCGGCAGCGCCTGCGGGATCCCCTGAGGGTGCGGTAAGCTGGGTGGCTGTGGAATACCCTGAGGGTGCTGCGGGATGCTCTGGGGGTGCGGCAAAGTCTGTGCATGCTGGAGAGCCTGCTGGCGAGCGAGCGCCTGCGGGTGGGATAAAGTGCTTGGTGCAACGTACGGCGTGGAGGGGGGGTTCATCATCGCCTCCGGCAGCAGGCGCGCGCGCGTCCCGTCAAAGTCCTTGATGATTCCTTTCGCTGGGGATTTGACTATGGCCAGCAGGCCCGTTTTCGTGGCGGCCTGAGACGGGTAGGGGCTGTACCTCTGGCCCGAAGTATCGAGTCCGTTCACAGTACGGCGTATGTGTTTCCTCTGGGGAACCTTGACGCTGTTTGGAAAGATTTTTATGGTCAGTGGATTGTTGGCGACCTTCTTAGCATAAGCATCCAATTCTGCTGGGGTAGGATACTGTGCAGATCTCATTTTCTGTGTAGTGTCCCCTGCGGAGAAAGGAAATCCGTCAGTTCTGGTAAGCAAGGGATCAACCCCAGGGCAAGACAGTCACACAACAAGGGTAGAAAATCTCCAAGGAATCTAGAGGCAAGAAAACTTCATCCTGCCAGACCAGCGGGTCATGTAGCAGATACCTCATTCCCTTTATTACCTGGTGACCAACACAAGCCCCAGTTCAGCTTAAGGCAAGACCTGCCCAGGGGAGCAAAACAAAACCATGTTCTCATTAGAGTATGTTTGCAGTTGGACAAAAACAGGTAACGTGTTATAAACATCAGATTGTCTCCAGCTGAAATATTCCTCGTGGCTTGCAGTGGTGGGCTGGTTTTTATTCTCTTAATTTAAGCTGCTTCCCCATAGCTCTTCAAGCCACTCTCGGTATTTTTACCATGGAATTCAAAACCAGAAAATTATGAATTAAACATGAAGCCCCCGTAATCCTAAGGTGGGAACCATATTGTGGTGGGCTGACCCTGGCTGGGCACCAGGTGCCCCCAAAGCCGCTCTGTCACTCCCTTCCACAGCTGGGCAGGGAAGAAGAAACACAGGGTCAGAATAAGGAAGGGGAGATACCACTCACCAGCTACTCTCATAGGCAAAACAGACTTGAGGAAATTAGCTTAATTTATTACCAATCCAATCAGAGTAGGGTAATGAGAAACAAAACAAAATCTTAAAACCCTTTCCTTCCACCCCTCCCTTCTTCCCGGGCTCAACTTCACTCCTGACTCTCTCCACCTCCACAGCACAGGGAGATGGACACAGCTGCCTCACCATGGTCTTCCCCCTGGGCTGCATGGGAATCTCCGCTCTGGTGCCTGCAGCACCTTCTCCCCCTCCTTCTGCAGTGCCCTGGGGGTCTGTGCAGAGCTGCTCCTCTCTCCAGCTGCACTTGTGCAGGTTGTTCTCCTTTCTTAACTCTGTTATTCCAGCGGTGTGTCCGTCCTGGGGCCAGCCGGCACTGGCTCCATCAGACATGGGGGAAGTTTCTAAGCAGCTCCTGCAGCCCCCCCACTACCAAACCCTTGCCCTACAAACCCAACACACATCAAAGCTTCAGCTCAAGACTCCATTTACACCCCACTCCTTTCCTAGGTGCTGACATCTGAAAGCACTTGGAGTGTCTTTCTGTGCATTAGGAAGCTCTTGTCATCCTAAGCTCAGCAAATGGAAGGAGGCTGATTATTTTATGGCCTGCAATTATTTCTTCAGCTGACTTTTCAGGGTGGCACCTTGCTAAGGACAACATCTTCCCATCACATGGCAAAACGACGTGATTACCTCGCAAGATAAAATCATGCTACTCCACAGCCAGAGACAAAAGGCTTCTGGAGACAGAGGTGTGGTTTCACTTCCTCTGATTTACCAGATACCTACCTGGCTCACAAGCTCCAACTGCTTCTGCAAAGAACTTCAGAAATCTAGGGAAATGCTTGTGTGTCTCTTGCCATAATCACATTCCAAGCAGAGAGCTGGGCTGCTTCCCACCACAGCTCTGCTGCCTAACTCCTATGGGACTCGTGCTGATTTTATAATCTTCAAATAATGGCTTGCAGCTTTGACAATCCAATTTAGCTTTTGCTTGATTCCCCCCCCCTCCTCCCCAACATCTTGCAAACAGTTCACTGGAAAAAAATGCCCATCCTTTTTCCTAAAATTTTGAGCATCCCTGTGCTATCTGCTGCTGTGCTGAGAGAACAGGGAATGTGGCAGCCACCCAAGAACACCCCAACCCCATATCCGGCCCTCTGACCCAAGGAAATTTAATACTCCAGCAAAGAGCTGGCTGCTCCCAGGCAAACAGCCCTTCATCTTGAAAATCCACCTCTGATTCTTTTAAGCAAATTGCCTCCAAAAGATGAGCACCAGCCACTTCTCTCTTTGCATCCTGCAGCTTCCCGCTGTCACAGGTGAGGGAGAGCAGCTCTGCTCTAAGAGCTCTCACTTTCAGAAAAGAAAGGTCAGAAAATGGAAAACAGAATGGATACCAAAAGAAAGGTTAATTATAGAAGTATTAAAAATATCTTCTGTGAAATAAGAAGCTTTACGAGCAGTTTGTCTCACATCTCCAGCACAGCTCGTACCACGGCGCCGGTTATACTTGTACTCCCTGTGCTGCCCAGACACTGGCACACATCATCTCTTTCTCTTAATCAAAGGAAATATTAACCCAAACATCCTCTCTGTGCACATCCCCGTACCTGTCTCTGCAGGCAGGTGGTTTTTATCTGCCCTTTTGAGCGAGCTGCTGTGCTCCTAACGGAGAGGAGAGCCTCCGAATGGCATTTGCCAGTGTTACCCTGCCTCAAAAGCCAAAGCCTTCAAGAACTCACAGCCTTTATTTTTAGCACTGCCCACGCTTATTAAGGTCTGTTTCTTCCCCAAGACACGACCCTGGCAACCCCCCATGAACCAGAGAAGAACCAAAGGACAAAGGACCCCATACCTGTCTGTGTTATGGTTTATATTATGCTTGCAGACGCTGTCACATTCTATTTTCGGATGAAAAATGAAGTAAACACCTTTGCCATCAAAATTTCCCAGCCTGGTTTACATTTCTATAGTCAAATCAGCAAATTAGGTGGTCAATATAAATACTAAACAGACACACTGAATATTCCCTTATCCAATCATCTGCTTTTCTGTTACACAGAAGTTTCAGGAAGCAGCTGAAACATGGATCTTTGAACAGGTTGCAGCCATCAGTCACACCTCTACTCCCAAACCTCGAAGAACTCCTTCCTCTGAGAGCAAATAATCCCTCAGTTAAATGTCAACGACACCCCAGCATCAAGTCTGGCATCCTACCAAAGGCAAATCATCTTTTAAATCCCTTGGATGGGATCTTCTGAGCTCAACCACCATTCCAAACAGCACCTGGTTCACGTACAGGTAGGATGATGCTCCTTTTACTACAGGCTAACTCAGCCGTGCTACTCAGGCCTGAAGGTAACGTATTTCTGAGTGCCCCAATGTGCTTTGCTAGTAGTTCCACAGGCAAGATTCCATGACTGTAATAATTAAGGCAGTAAAATATTAGGAGAAAGGCATTCCACGGTGAGCAAGAGTCTGAATATCCCATACAAATATCCTACAAACCAATAAAGAACAATTAGTTCTGGTAACTAAGTGAAAAGAAAACCTGCTAGAATAGTCTGAAAAAAAATGCTGGTATTGGAATATCATCATTTGTGTGCAAGAGCAAGAATTCCAGATCAGGCCATAATAAAATGATGAGGCAATAGCAGAGGAAGAAGCTTCATTAGGAGAACAATGGGATGAGCTCCAGGAAGCTCCCTAATGGTGAATGCAAGGCAGAATACTTTTATTGAAAAGTAATTATTTCATGTTTATTATATGGCAAAGCTGTGCATATGAGCAATTACCCCAATAAACTGGTGAGCTGCAAGTTCACAACTCCTGCTAATCCCGTGGCAACTGATTCCTCTGGTCACACTCCTGGTCTCACCACTGGAGCTATTTTTGTCACAGAATGAGACAGATTTCCCTGCCTCACCTCAGCACTAATGGAACATCTTTTAAGTGCATTTCACATTAAGACTTTAAAACCCGCTGCTTTTAAAAGCTGCCTATGGTTAAATTTTCATTATCATTAAACAAAATACAAACATGCCTTCAGGATTGCTACCCTAATGAGAGCTCCTGCACTGGGACAAGCCAGAACCAGCTGTGTCCACCTTCTGCATAAAAACCTCGATTTCAGCAGTTTCTCTAAAGGCTTTACAGAAAGAGCCCTCCCAAAAAGACTCAGTTTAGCTGATGATCCCATGCTCAGTCCAATCTCCTCTTCTCTGATGTCTCCCCCCCAACAAAATGCTTCCTAAGAAGCATCTTTCACTTGATTTTGCACCATTGTCACAAAAAAATGACCCTTTTTCTCCCAGAAGGTCTGGCACTGCTGCTGTGTCCAACAGCAGCTGCAGACACAGCCTGACCATCTTGCCTCAAATATCCCAGTTGACCAGTCAGGTTTATACTGGAGTCACCAGGAGGAAGGAGAGAATATTGGAGCCAGTGAGAAATCTCTGTGTTGAAAAGGATGAATTCCAGGGTTAGCCTGAACTCAGGCTGGAATTCAACAAAAAATACTGATACTGGAAGTGCTGTAGTCATCAGTTTCTAAAGGAAAAAATATGTGCATATTAATGTACCAAACTCCTACTGCATGGACCACTTGTAAGAACAAACCCTTTACTAGAGAGTGAATATGGGGAAAAAAAAAGGTAATTGAACTAATGTGGATTTTAAGCACTAATAAAAAGTCTGATCCAGAAAACTACACTTAAAAATTATGAATACAAACACTGTAAGTCTGAAGAAAGGCAATCCTGCGGAGTTCTGCGCCTTTTATAAAAGCAACAGCACTATTATTACAGCCTGCTTCCACCCCCCATCAAAAGTCACAAGTCACTGTTCATTAAAAAATGCTCATTAACTCAGCTCTGCCCTGGTCAGGGGCTGGGCTACTCATGAATCTCCAGCACGAGAGAAATGCACCAATTAATCGTGCCCACATCTGCAGCGGGGCTGAGCGAGGTCTGTACCAGCAGCCTCATCTCCCATATAAATCAGAACAAACTCAACAGCTGAGCATTACCACTGCCAGCCCGTGCCTGCCAGCTACTTTATGTCCTAAATTCTTTGAAATGCAGTTCCCAAAGCTCCTCACTGAGCAGGACACAGCAATGCTTTCAGCACATGGATCAGCAGAGAAACAGCACCAGGTACCATCAGGTGAGGAAAACTGCCCAACATACCGGCATGTTGCCTTGCAAAGCTGTAATTAGCAAATACCTGATTTATGCACAGCTGCCCTCACATGAACCTCAACATTTTGCTTTCAGAACTAAGCTTTGACGAAGAAACCTCACGCAATGCAGGGACCTGGGCACGTCCTCAGCCCACAGGCTGTCAGCAATGCTCACACTGGAAATGGGAAGGAGAAAGGAGGGGATGCTCAGTTGGATGCCATCACCAGTCCTTTGGTGAGTGAAGATTTTTATTGTTGCTGAGTGTCATTCCAGTTACCAAGCCCATGGAATCAGGAGAAGTGCTGTGGGGGAGCTCGGGTGTGTATGTGAACCGTGCCAGTCACTTCTGGCAGGACCAGGACCCTGAGCAGATCACCCTTAAGTGCAAAATTATCTTTCCTATTTATTTTCTGTACCATCACAAGCCTCGCTATATGAACAATTTAACTACAAGTGGACTGTAAATCACTTGGCTTTAAAGAAAAACGAGTGCATCAGCAAACTGAGATCTCCCAATGCACATTTCAAACACAAGAGACAGGTCACAGCCCTAAGAACCAAGCACACACACCTTACATAGAAACCTTGGCATTTCTGAAATTTCAGCTGAACAATCAATGTGCTACTTCAGTGATAAAGAGGAGAGACAGAGTAAGAGTTAAAAAAACCTGTAGTCAGTAAACTTACATTCCCAAGCACAAGTTGTTCTTAAAAATACCGGTACAACTATGAAAAAAATGACTGAAGTTATCAAAAAAGAATTATCAGAGCACTCTGCAGACATATTTTCAGAGGCACCAAAGAGACAGCAGAAAGAAGACGGAAACTTTGAACTTTAGTAATTTGGGCTAGCTCACTAATATTTGCAGTATAAACCCCAGGTATGTAGAGCAAGAGCTGCTGACCTCAAAAGGTTTGCATTAGACTGATCCAACTTTTATTGGTGTCTACGAGCAATTGCACGAAGGGAAACGAAAAAGACTGAGGAAAAAGTTGTGTTGAGAAGCAAATCAGCTGGCACACTTTTAGCACAAAACCTTTTCAGCAGAGAGGCACAAATCTCACAGGAACCTCACTTGCTGCATCCTGCTGTGGTTAAAATTAACCTTTGCAGAGCCAGGAACAGAGGAGCTGCACACACGTGAACCTCCACAGCCATTTCTCAGAGCCTTTATTGACAGATGCCTTGAAGGCATAACAAAAGAAAGACTCTACATTAAATCGTTTTTCCACTGTATCCTAAATGTTTATGTCACAGCGCTACCAGAGCCAGATTTAACAGTTAACCACATCCTGCAGACAAAACATCACTCACATTTCTGAAGTCCAGTGTTCATCTGCGTGTAAGAAAGAAGCTGAAAGGAGAGGTCGCCTGGTCCTGGCAGACAGGCCAGCATGGCAGACAGGCACTAACACAACATGGGGCATTCACTCCTCTGCACACTGCAACAACAGAGAGACAATTCAAAGTTATAATACAAGGAGGAACAGAGAAAAGAAAGCGGCAAAGAGCCATCCCTGGGTGAAGGCCTGACCAAGCACAGATGCGCAACCGCTGCTCCAGTCCTGACTGCATCTCCTAACGGCAACGGAAATACTTCAAGAACTGGGTCATCTGCAGGGTTAAAACCAAAATAGCTGCCTCGCTCTCCTCTGCTGCTTCACACACAGAGAATAATCCGTAACTCTGTCCTCACATTTCAAAGGTGGTTGTTATGAATGGTAAAGAAACCACCATCACTCATTTTGCTATGCTGAAATACAATGGTGTCCACCAAGGCAACTTCTCTGGAGAAACCCTGTCAACTGCTCTTTCGCATTTAACAAAAAGGCATGGCATGCATAAATTGAAGGCAAAGTATGCAGCACTCTGCCTTGTGGCAAGATTAAGCTGCATGCTACAGCTTGTAATTTCTGTGGTCCATTAGGCTGAAAGATGAATGGCTACAACTTCCTTCATTTCAGCAGAGACTCGCTAACCCGAGCTGCTCTGGGGCAGACAATGGCAAGATGTGCACAAAGGGGCTGCAGAGGTGCCACCATCCTCTTCTGTTTGGTCCAGCATTTAGGAAATCAAACCTTGAAATAGAGCACTAAAGCTCTTTGTATATAAACGCTGCACAAGTCCCCTCAAATCCCACCACTGCTGTGCAAAGAGGGATCCCAGCAACAAGGCTAACTGGGGCTCAAAGTGTCCAATGTTACTAGAATTACAGAGATTTAAGCTGGAACAAGATCTCTGGAGGCCATCTGGTCCAAGGCCCTGCTCAAATCCTCCTGGCTGCAGCACTTTAGAAAGTTCTGGGAAACAGGGTGACAGAACCAAGCTGGAGAAATCAGTAATTTTTTTTCTCTTTGTCCAGATGTCCACAAGCATCAGTGCTGCTACACAGAGCGAAACACCTAAGGAGCAGCTAGAAAGGCTTTGGGGACTTGTTATGTGACCTCCAAAACATGGGAAGAGTTGAAGGATTCAAGACTTGCAAGCTGATTTAGTTTCAGTCATTGTTTCAGGAACCCCAATTAAAACAACTGGGGAGGCATTCAGAGATCAAAAGGGGGGAAGGAGAAAGCTCGAGCCCAGACATGGGAAGCCACACCCACCAAAACCTCTCAGAGGCCACTTCTGAAAGAGTCTCACTGCTGAGACGGCACAAACAATGCGATGACAGCGACGTGACACCGTCAGCACCGCCACCTTCACGCTCCAGAAACCTCCAGCAGCAGATTTCTGCAGAGACTTTTTAAAGACTTGAATTTGAAACCTCACCTCAGACCACCAGCACAGGTCAAACTGCCCACAGAACGCTGGCAACCAACGGACTGAACAGCGTGGACTCGAAGCTTTCCTGCAGCACAGCAATTACTCACTGTGTACAGTTCATTAGCTCCATGTTTATGCATCTCCTCAGCTCAACACGCAAAGGTTGATTAAGCCAACGGCCAAGAAATCTCATACAAATATTAATTTATGAGAGCTTCCACATCTTCACTGAGCGAGTGCTCTCCGAAGCTGACCGAGTGTGGCTGAGTGAGCCTGCTGGGTGCCACAAAAATAGTTTTGGGCACTGAAAGTCAGCCTGACAACTCCAGGCTGTTGCCCATTCACCCTTCCCACGCAGAGTAACAAGGACCTGGTGCGGTGGGAAACACACACACCACCTCACCAAGGTGCAGGGCTGACAGCACAACCACCAACAGAGCACGTTTGTATCATTCTCCACGACAATCAGCACTGCCCAAAGTCCAAGACATGTAAAACCTTGTAAAATAAACCTAAACCTGGATTTTCTTCTGATTCTCTGAAGGAGATGGACTTCTCGGAGTCTTTCCGAAACGATGACTGAAAACCTGTCACATCCACAACATCAACGAATTGCTTGAGGAACTGAAAAGTTGCTCGACCTTTATAGACGAGATTCAGCCGTGACTGTGGGTAGGCAACCTTCAGCGAAACTTTGCAAACAGCCCGTGGGCAGCAGTTCCTCGTCCCAAATCATGCCCAGCAAGACCAAAGAGACAAAACAAGAATCCAGCTCCTTTTAATCAGAAGACAAAACCACTGTGAGTTGTCAGAGCTTTACCTGAGTAAGCAACAGAAACACCCACAGTCAGCAAGAAAAAAATAATAATTGTATTTTCCTTTTTTCCTCATTTCATCAACTTCAGAAGACTGGCACAAACAAGACCTATTTCTCAGCGAAAAGCAGACAAACAAAATTAAGAGCCTTCACTGTAGACAGAAAAACAGATCACACTATTCCCATATTCACCTGAGCATCCACCTTTTACTCCAATAACGTTTGACGCCAGCCCAGGATTCACTTCCTGTCCCTGCACGCTCGAAGGAGGTCGGTGTCTAAAACATTATTTAATTGATGGCAAGTCTGTGTGCAGCCCAGAAAGAGCACAGCCGTGCTCTGACTGAGGGAACAGCATTTCTGGCAGCAAGACGCGGGGAGGGTTTGCTCACCTGCTCCATCATTAACGCTCATTAGAGCCTGATCTGTGACGCTCTCAGAAAGCCTCTTGCTGAAGTGCCCCAGCGAGGTGCACACAGCAATAAACAGGATAATGGCACATTAGGAGAGAGAACAAGTGATTAGGAGTGGTCACAGCGTTCACCTCGGAACAGCCAGGCTCCTGCTACATGACAGCAGTGCTTCCTTGAAGGTCAAAACATGTATTTACAGAAGCTTTAGCTCCAGTATGGAGAGCAATGTTTTAGAGAGAGGTATAAAGGCGAGTTGTTCCCGCAGGCAGATAATCGTTTTAGGTAATGCCAAAGGTTCATAAAAGACTGGGGCAGCAATAATAATTTAGGAAAGAAAAGGAAATACTGGACTTACAAAAATAATTTGAAGTGGAAGTCTAAAATCGCTCTTTTAGCTTGATTTGCAGTAACCAAATTGATGACATCTAGGTCAGTGCTGAGCATCAGAAAAAGAAATTCAGACTTGTACAGAAGTGCTGACCATAACTCCATCGCTGAATTTCTTATTATAATTAAATTCCTGCTTCAGTTTTTGTTCTCTATGAAATCAATACAGATTTTCATAATCGAGATCTCGCTATTTGAAAACAAAGGCATCTGAAATATCTTGACAAGCACCCCATTCATTTTTTCTAGTTAGAAATTAATTAACACTTACTCCCTTTGAGATACTCAGCACCTGACTACTACGTTCTGAGCTGACTCTTCCTCAGCATGAGCTGGCACAGACACCTCCAACTCACCACCAGCTAAAATGAACTGAAATCCCTGGCATGGGCTGTATTTGGGATTGAGGTGAGCACCACTGCCTGTCTCAGGATTGGCAGCTGGGCCCATCAGCCCCTCCTGCTTGGGTTTATTCCTTCTAATTAGTCCAGAGCAGGAGATGAACTGAACTTGGCACACCAGGACTTCTCACCAGCAGTTCTGGCTCCACGGTGGAGACTTGTGTGGGCACCAGCACCTGCAAAGCTGCAGCCCCTCCAAGGATGAATGGTGTGTTACTGGGGGAACTGGAATGGAGAGGGTTTTGCACTGTACCAGGGTCAGGCACACTGTCATCTAAACCAGTCAGCTGCAAACTGGAGAGTGATCTGACCAGTAGGCTGTGGCACCCAGCCATGGAGGGCTGTGAACCGTGAAAACCTCAGTTTTAAAACTGCATTTTAAACAGATTCTGTACGCTGCCAAACGCAGCACAACAAGCTCTGTCTTGAAAAAATATATATATATATACAAAAAGATAAAGCATATTTCTAGAGGAAAACAATCGTTAGATAGGAATAAATAAATAAATACCCCTCTTTGAAGTGATTTTAATCTAATCTGGCTGCGGGATATAATCTTAACAGCACACGTACTGCAGGATGCTCCACAAAATAGCAGGTTTAGACATGTGAACAGATTTTTTTTCTCCTAAGATTTATTAATAATTAAATCAAAGTATGTTAAGCTTAAGAAGGATTTGCAGTGCTTGGGATTTGGGGGTAACTGGCACATCCTCACAACGACTATTACACTCAGCCTTACCTGCACATCAGGATGTTTTTTGGTCCAGGCAGCAGCATCCCCTGTCACCACAAGGCCCACCAGGATGGAAGAACTCACATCCACCCACTGCCCAGAGATACCCCTGCAGAGCTAGGAATCAGTTCCAGTAGAAGTTACCACAATATTGCCTTTCTTGACTTAAAAATGTATCATTTTCTGAATTATATTCAACCTTTAGTATTTATTGCCTCTGTGCTTCTCAGACCAGGGGGTACTTTTACAACCTAGAGTAAAACCTAGGCGTAGAGCAACTACTGGGAAATTTCTAACACAGTTTTATCATCATATAAATGGACCACATATACAGTTATTGCCAAGTTCTTAGACACACCAGCCTCTGAAGCTCCTGAGAGGCCTCACAGGGTGAGAACACAAAGGAAACAACTCCCCACAAACCAGCCCTGGCCAGTGAAACATGGGAAACTGAGCTGGTTTAGAGGAAAGCAAGCTGGTGAAGTCTAAAGTTAGGTTCCTGAAAGTAAACACGCGTGTTTGAAATTCCACGATTAACTGCGGGCTTGTTCACAAACCCCGAGGCCAGGAGGAAGCGGGGAGCATCCACCCACACGCAAAAGAAGAAGCTCCAAACTATTCCAAGTTTCCAGCACCCTGGGGTCCCGAAAGCCTCTGTGTGAGGGTTGTTAAAGGCTTGTGGCTGCCACGCTTTGCTTCTCCTCCTGCTCTTTAGCCATAAGGTAGTTCCATGAAGTTCTGTATCCACCACGAAGTTCCAGAGCCACCGACGGGATTCGCGGCAACCCCCCCGAGCGCACGCGGCACATGCCAAGTTCAGAACGCATAAATGCTGCAGGCAACAACAAAAACTAACCGGGGTTGTGAAGTTTCTTTGGTACCAATGTCTGCAAGAGCTTGCCAGGAAACATAATTGAATTGGCGCCAATTTTCATGCTCCGAGGGAAACTCAGTGTCTCATTTACCCCCCGGCAGGCTGCTCAGCACCAAGGAGAATAATTCCTGTTCCCTCTCCCAAAGTAAGCTAAAATGTAGGGGTTTCAAAGACTTGTTCATGTCAACGGCAGACATTGAACCCTCCTGCCAACCTCAGCATTCAATACAACTCCTTCCAGGCAGCCATGCTTTGCTTGACAGTGTCTAGACCCATCCTGCAGGCTTCCTGCCTTTTTCCAGCTCTAAAACTTCCCTTTATTCTTGGGCACTTACCAGAATGGCCCTTTCCCAGGACTGCTGAAGAGCCAGAGATAAATCTTAGCGTTTCCTGGAAGAAAATTACCAAACTAGCACTGTATTCATCACTGGCTGGTATCACATCCTCTTAACGCTTTATAAATGGAAAACTGCATAACAGTGGGCAGAGAAGTTGCCCTCTGAAATGGCAATAAATCACAACAGCATCGAGTGGACTTGGGGATAAATAAATAGGAAACTGAACAATAGAAAGTCGCCTTTTGTAGCACAGGGAGTGCACTGTCAGCACCTGCCAGCACAGGACCTTTGGCTTTCTGCATTCAGGTGGACCTTTTGTGGAGCCCTGCAACAGTTTCAATCAAAATCAATTTTTGCTTCTTGCCATTTAATTAACTATGATTTCGCTTGTAAACCACGTCACCTTTTAGGCTGACCTCCATTTATAACGTTACTCAGGCAACAAAATTAGTTTGGTGGGGAAGGCAGAGAGAATTTAAATGCTGCCATAGCACAGCTCCGCTCCTCTCTCCTTAGCTGGGCTGGCAACGCCCAACAGGGAAGAAAAGGAAGCAGCTTTGGGATAACAGCACTTAAATTGAATATTGTTCATATCACACTCCTCATGCCCAAGGGCTACCACTGAAGGCTTCCAGGTGAGCAATTTGGAACAGGATGCAGTGCACTAAAAAAGCCAAGGAGGCAGCTCTCGGCTTCAGGTATTGCCACGTGTGACATCAGCTCCATCAAATTCGCTCCTCGGATAAAGCAGCAGCCAGCTCAAGGTTATGATCTTAGAGTTTAAAAAGCCTTTTTTTAGGTCTGTCCCAAGAGATTATTTTAGAACACAGTACTACGCATCTGCTGAGGAGTAGAACAGTTGGCTTTAATTGTAAGATGGATTTTTACATAGCTTCTGACCTTTCATCTAATTGAGGCCTGAAGAAGGAAAAAAAGAGGAAAAGCTATACGTCACTTCAGTTATTAAAATCCATCAAGCTCAGACTTTAGCCTTGGGATAACCACAGCCAAAAAATTGACTTGCAAGTAATTATCACTGCTATCTGCAATAAAAGTTAATTGGACATAATTGAACTAAAGCCCTAATCTGAATGAAGCTGTTGCTGGCAAGAAGCCTGCTCCTGCCTGCACTCTGCAAATGGAACTGCTAGCAGGAAAATGGACAAACACGAGGCTGCTTTACAGTCTGCCCACTGCAAATCAGAGCAGTTCTGCAAACAGCTCGTTAGCTGGGCCAAGATAAAGCCATTATGAGGGCCCATCCTCACCAAACACACCCTTCAACTGCACCCAAACAGGGCGATGGTGCAGAGTTTCAAAAAACAAGTTTCAGCTTTATTGACCTCTTAATTACAGGCACTGAAACATAAGATTCACGTCACCAGACGCTGGTTTTATCAGCCCCCGAAAGCTGTCAATACCAGTATAAATAATGTACTTTTTGAGCACGTAAAGATACCGACTCAAAAGGTTTTCAGTGCTGATAATTTACCACCTTCATGCAGTTCAATAGCCTTTCCTGTTGTAGGACCAGCTTCTTTCATCTCTGCAGCAGAGCAGACAATTAGCTGCTTTCTGTGCTCAGCCCATGCAGGTGGCTGGGGGAAGGGAGCGTTCAACTCAATTCCTGCTGATTCGTCCATTTATATTTTGCATTTTTGTTAACTAACAGACCAGAAAGCGGTCGTCAAACCCCATGCTACCTCAGAACTTCTTTACAATTTTAATTATTAACACTCTGTCCTTCACCAAAGCATACCAAAGCACTTAACAAACATTACTGAAGCCGCATAACCACTCTGACACAGGCAAAAATTGCACACGACTCCTTTTACAGTTGGCTTCAGGTTTTTTGACCGTATTTATGTTAGAACAGTGGTCTCCTGATGATAGACTAGTCTATGACAGAAGAGATGGCTCACCACAGGTTCCTGACGTAATTCTGGATGAATTTAATCACCTGATGCCCACGGTCACTCCTTGTTTAAAGAACAGCAGTGGGTGACAGTTTTCTACCACTGAAGACTGTGAAGACAAATGAAACTGCAGAGCATTTAACACCACCTTGATTTCTCACATCAGGCTTACAAGGTCCCGGTCTGGGCAGTCTCCTGGGGACGAATGGACACATCACCTTTCCCTGTCCTGAGCACCGCTTGCTCACCCTGCTCCTCTGCATCTTCACAGCTCAGAACAGAACTTCTTAGCTCAAGGAAGCTGCAACAAAGAACCAGTGACATCAATTCCCTTTCATGACCCAAATCAGTGGCTTACTTTACTTTGCTCAAAGCCCTCACCTCTTTTTTAGAGTATTTTTAGATTTAACTCTCTGCTCTGCAACGTGGCAGGAGCTGACAGACAACACACGCGTAAAGTAGGTCTTGCCAGGTGTTGCAGGCCACTCCTAAGGTGAAGGAAAGATGTAGAAAAGACAAGTCAGGACGATTGCAGGGCCTGGCCAAAGCTTCAAAGGAGGATTTCTGGCTGTGCTTGAAACACAAATACTAGTGGTCAGTTGTGAGACAGATGAGATACTACTTTTACCATGGGAACATATGCAAGAAATAGGAAAATCAACCTGCCTGAAGTCAAAAGCAATTTGAATAACTTTGTATCTGCCTCCTCTCAATTTTCACTACACTAAAGCACTCTGACCTTTAATTAATTTTCTTTCTCCTTTTATATGGTAACTTCCAACTTCAAATTTTTCATGCTGTAACTGGTGGGAAACAGGGATGAAGACACAGCCTGGCACGTATCTCAGCTCAGTTCCAGGGTGCATACGGCTCCATGGATATGTGGGGAGGGAGCAGAGGATGCTACAGCTGAACCACAGCAGCTAAGAGCACAGGCCAGGTAAACACAGCATTGTCATCAAAATAACTTGCCCAGGATATCAGGCTTACATCTTTATTTTCAAAATGCAAAACAGACTCCCTACCCACCACTGTAACATTCACAAAAGATCCCATTTTCCTCAACAAGATACTGTCAGGCACAAACAAACATTCCTTCCTCCAAAGCACCCATTATCCTCAGGGCAAACTAAACCCGACTTCTTCCTACATGCTCGAGCAGCATCTCTAACATCACAGCAGCTCTGAAATATGGAACAAGACTTACAGACACGAGTGTGCCCGTTCTCATGTGAACAGGAGGGAAAATGAAGGGTAGTTGAGATGACTTCCATCCAAAGGAAACCCAGAACAGCCCAGCCTCTACCAAACTACAGGATGCTGCTCACACATACCCCAGTGGAGGTACCATGCATTCCCGCCAACAGACATTCTCCATCCTTTATGCAACTTCCTTCTGCCTTCAAGTGATAAGAAACCAAAATACACACTGACCCCTTTCCCATAGGGGACAGCCTGCAGTTATAACCTCAACATCCTCAGCAGGAACAGGGTTATGTGCAGCTTTCCTACATGTTCCATGTGTGGGAGAAGCACGAGGTTATAATTTTGGGCTTTACTTCACCACACAGGACATGCAAGAATTGTGAGCTTCCTCATGCCACTCGTGGGCAGAATTCCTCCCTCTCGGCTTTCTTGCTTTCCCAGATCTGAAAAGGAAGTTTTTCTTAGGTACAGCAAACAGCTGCCTAGGCAAAGGGGAAAGGAAACATGAAACAGTTCCCTCTCCTGTGGCAGCTTCACAAAGATCACCATTTTCATTATCTCCTCTCACTCCACACTTACTCTGTAAAAGCCCTGCATTAAAGTCTTAATCATGACTTACAGAAATCCTTGTGGCTGCACATGACAGAAGGAAGACAGTTTTTCCTTCTAAAATATCGTTAGAAGTTACGGATTACGACAGTTCCTGGGGAGGAAAGTAGCAATCTTCTCCTGTTTATTACAAGCTGATTATTTAAAAAAAAAGAAAAAAAATTCAGAGCTAACTTTGAACAAATTTTACCTCTATTCAACAGACAAACAACAGAACAGACATTTGTTAGCTATTGAAAAATATGTTTTGAGTACTGTTTTAAAAATAGATTCACTTGAAAATGAGAAATATTTGCAAATAAGATGAGGCAGAATGCATTATATTTCATACAAAACAAAAACTGAACTTGTATATAAAGGAATAAAAATAGGAAGTGACTCACTTTTGGACCAGGTGTGCTGGTGGTGTGTGAACACAGGCTCAGGGGGAGGATGAATTTTGGTTTGCACTGGTCATGCACGTGAACCATTTTGACCTGTACAATCACACTGACACTTTGGTTCAGTATTTATCTCTCTAGACACTGAATTATGGTCCCACACGCGGTGAAATTTTAACAGCCCATTTACAAAGCCAGCGGTGAAAAATACGTTTTTAAGATCCAAAACTGGAGATCTCTGTCTGATTATGCACAGCGACAGAGCTTCCTGCTGGACCACGAACACATCAGCTCTTGGATACACATTTTATCATTTGTAAGGGCAAGATAAGACCTGCTTCTGTAGCTGGAGATACCGTGCAGCCAGCTGCAAAGATGAAAAGCATTTTAAGAACCTCAAACAGAAGTTGCAACACACGTACAAAAAACCCACCAGCAGAAAATAGAAGCCATCAGGTGAATACCAAAGAGCTGGACCAGACACTTGGGATGGTGTTTTCCTGTCAACCTTCACAACGAGGTGCTGGTGTCCCGCTGGCTTGTCCTGACACAGACCTGATGTCCTTATCAATCTCCCAGGAAACTCAAAAGCTACCTCGCAACCACTCAACAGAAGAAAGGACAAGAAATACATTAGTTGTGAGCTACTGTAAAAAGTCTCTGCTATTCTCAGTGCTTTCCTGAGAAGCATGAAAAATGGGCACTTGCACAGCTGGCAGTTCGAAACAGCCACAGGGAAAGCAACATGAGTGTGCAAGGTGCCTTCAAAGCCTCTGCACACCACAAGCACCAGAGGTTTTTGTCTGAAGACCTGATAAAACACTTCAGCATGATCTCACTTGACTCCTTCAGCAGCTGCCACCACATCACCTTTACCCAAAGTTTATATTCACAAAAGATTTCTTTTTTCACAGAAGGTTTTACTGACTACAGCTGAGCAGGATGTTTTTGTTTGCTTTTGTGCATCTTTCCTCCTCTGCACTTGCCTATTTCTTTTTTAAAAAACCTCTAACACACAGAGCAGTAAATAAATTGCACGGGCAGGACACAGAAGGAGCTGAAACTGTACCACAGGCAGGGAGATCCCTTTGCATGGCAAACACAACGTGGCTGTGTGGGAGAACAGAACAGACGCTGCTGCTGCACCCTGCACCTCAACAGCAGACAGAGCACAAAGCTGCCTGCACGAAGGTGAGATCCTGGTAACCCACCTCCAACAGCCCTGACCTCCCCTGTGCAGCTCCCACTGAAATTATCCCCAGGTTTTAATTTCCAATTTGTCTTTCCAGCCACGGAATTGCTACAGTCAACAAATTCAAAAAGGTAAATTTTTCTACCTTCAATTAACTGCATTAGTAGTGTTTATAACTACGTGATTGATAAATGCTCTACAGAAGCTGTAATTAATGTATTTTTTCCTTGGAACACACACCGAACCCCTTGGCGCTCAGACACTTAATGAAAAGCAATTTATCAACTTGCTTTGAACAGCTGAATCTGACTCCTTAATGCAGAGAAGTAACACACTTTGCTTTAAGCACCACCACTCCGAGAAAGGAACGCGCACCGCGACGTTCCGAATGCCATCAGACACGGCTGGGATTTTGATCGGGGCGACAGCGAGCAGAGCGCTCATCTCCCTGGGTATGATTCAGTCTGGCTTAACTGGGATCCTTCCCTCCTGGGATGCAGTGGAGCAGGAGATTTGTGCAGATGTGTGCTTTTGCAGGATGGTGGGGGTCAGGAGAGCCTCTTCAGGACACGGGACAGAGTTCCAAACTCTCCCATGCCTGGCACAAGCGCGCCGGGAAGCGGCAGCAGCTCCGAGTGTTTCAGCCTGGACATGTGTTCAATGCTCACAAAGCAGACAAAAATAAAGTGCTTACAGAGTGTTTGAATGCTAATTTCTCAAATTGAGCGTTGCTTTGTATAGTTGACATATGCGAAAAAAAAGAAAAAAAAAAGAGGGGAAAAAGAAGCATTTAGGAGGAAAAGTTTGACATCACAGAATATTTTACGTTGGTATTAACCACTGGAGGGGATTAACCAACCTTCAAAGACTAAAATCTAAACTCCCATTTCTGGGAGTATAGGCTAGAGATTTCCGGTATAGGAACTGGTCTGTACTCCATGTGGCAGACTGAATGTAAGGATTACATATTTCCATTGCACATGCAAGTCTGTTTCCCATTCCTGCAGGGTCCTGCTCTCTTCCATTTGTCTTTTGATGCAGATAAAAGCTAATGCAGATTGCAACTGCTGATACAGAGAAAGGCGCAAGACACAGCGAGCCTTTGGACTAAGGAAAAAAGAGACTCAGGTCCAGACTGCTCCAGCACGTCAAGAGATTGTCTTTGAAACTATGAAACTAGAAATGAAAGCACTGCGATTTTATTTGATTTGATCAAAGAGACTAGAAAGGAGGGGGGAAAAAAAGAATCACATCTTATAGATGCAGGGTAGCATTTAACTACTTCACACGCGATGCGGGACCAGCTGATCCCATACAGATACAAATTTGGAGAAAAAACAAAGAGGTGGTCACTCCAGCTCTGCAGACACTGCCTGCACAGATCACTGCTTCAGGCTCTGCAAAGAGCAACAGGAACCTGTTTCAAAGCCAGAAAGCCACCAGAAGCACAAAGCCAGCCATCACCACAGGCACAGGTTTCCAGTCTCCAGCGAAGAGCAGAGGAGTGAGCTCCTGTCAAATCACAGGAAACAAGACTCCGAATGTAACAGCTACTTGAATAAATCACGGATTACTCCCTGTTCCAGTGCTCTGACTGTGGGACAGCAGCACACCGTGGCAATCTTCCCAAGGAGGGCTTTGGACTGCAAGCTGCAAAGGGACAAGACCGAAATTCTTGAATGGAGCATCTGCTCCAGCACATGCCTGGCACCAGGAGAACGAGGCTCTGCAGAAGTACAAATGGCACTACAGGTAGCAGCTTTGCAGATCCCAAATTGCAGCATGGAAGAAACAGACACCTATTGCTGCCACATTCCCTAAGAGAACAGATTTTAAGTATCTGCTCATGGAAATTTCTAACTGCAGAAGGGGAACCATTTAGATTGCCTCTGGGCTGAAACCATCTAGGTCTTTGCCTTTCACTAAAAATTAAGCAGAAGTCATTTTAACGAGGCAGGCAGACAACAGTCTTGCACAGGAGATCAAAAAGCTCTCCAGATGTTTATTTTAAATGAAATTCAGAAGCCAGTATAAACCAGATTTTAAACACTGAATAATCCTTACCATAATTTGCATGAGAAAAACAGGCAAAAGGTTCCATCCTACCGCTCTGAAACTCTCCAGGAACATGCAGGGCTGGATTTTGTTCCTAGACTCTTCAGATAAGAATCTGAAATATTAACAGCTCCACACTGCAATCTGATGGCTGTCAAGAATGTTTTTCCCCTGTGCTGTACGCTCGGATGCTCAACACATCCACACAGGGGCATCCCATGTGAAGGAAGTCACTGACCATCCTCACCAAAACTGTGCAAAATTACAGATTGAAGAGCGTCTAAAAATGTCAGTCCTAAATCTTAAACTTCTTCTCCTCTCTCTACTTTCACTGAATGCCTCCTGATTGTGCAAATGCAGAATATTCAGGCGTCAATCTAAGTAGTTTGGGTGTTATGCTGACAATGTCTCTGGAGAGGGGAAGAGAAGAGAGGACAGATTTCCAATAGCTCAGACACTTCCCTGGAAGCAAAGCTGCCACACAGCAAAGGACATAAATAAAGAGGGAGAGTAACACGCCAGAGAACTTTCACCAAGGTCATGTCAGGATGCTGAACGCTCCCCATCTGCAGGGGAAGATTTAGATGGCTGTTCCACCACACATATCCACTCCCCTGTTGGCAACAACAGCCCTCATTAAACCAAACCGGTTCTAACCACGAAAGAAAGGACATCGGGAAGACGATACTAGCTAACAAATGCAAAAGGAAAACCCAACAGAGGCAGTTCTGGATGGGTGCCTTCCGCAGCAAAATACAGCCCCACGGCATGTGCAGAGAGCCCCTGCACGACCTGGGAACGGGCAACACAGGCTATCCCAGCCAAAAGGATGGACAACTCTGCTCTCATCAGTGCTAACAGCTCCAGGCTTGCAGCAGAGAGGAGATTCTGTACCCATTCACCCAGAGCAGAACAGGGATCCCATCAGGAACAGGAGCTTTTAGGACTTTGCTGCTACACAGGGTGACCTACAAGTTGCAGTTCCTCCTTGCTTTGCAATCAGAGCTGCGGACATGTGGCAGAACCCTGCAGACAGGCCCTACCACGAAACAACAGCCCTACCCCCCAAATATTGTATCAGTTACTGCTGTGCCCTTAACAAGAGTGTTTCTTGCCCATTTCAGCAATCTGAAAGACACGCTGGGCAAAATTTCAAGCTATGACAAAGTGATCTTATCACTTCTGTGCTGTTCTCGCTACACAAGCCCCTGATTCAGCAGCATGTAATAAAATCTTCATTTGCATGAAAAGCACTCTCTGATCACAAAGTCTTCTGTTCGACAGCCCTCTTCCCATCCACAGCGTAGAGATGCAAGCACCACTGTCATTTTGCCTGTGACTGAGGTGGAATATTTTATTTATGTTTTATTTGGAGAGGCTCTCAATGTTTTAAAGCCATCTTTCCCTAAAAAGAACCAGTAATTTTGAATTAACACAAAAGCTGCACACATCCCAACTATGCAAGCACTGCAAAGTTCACTCACTACGCTCACACCTGTATTTTTAATAAGTGTGTCATGTGAAGGACATTTCATATCAGCACACTGTGACCACGAACAGTTCTAAAATGTCTTTTGTATTCAACAAGTCCAGCCTTATCCAGTTTGCCTTTAGAGTGCTTGGTGTCGTGACACACAGCACTCAGAGGATGTGTTTCAAAGGAAAGGAAGGTGTAGCCATGCAAAGAACAATGCGCTGCCCGCAACAAGATTAATTGCTGTTCACGGGAAACCAATAAAAACAAGTATTTTGTTATCTTTCTTTACAAGGGGACTGTTAAAGCTTAACTATATTAGGAAACTTTTTCCTTTGGACTAAACCATGAGCCTAATGTATGTGGGCATCCCACATGCCAGCATATGTGATTAATTGGCTCTCGCCTGATGCCGCGGGAGAAAGTCCAATGTTCCAGAGGCAGGATGAAGCTTTCACACAACCAGCCTGTGCCCTCTCCTGACTACAGCTCTCTCACCAAGGCCAGCCCCAGCTCCCTGTCCCGTGCCAGGTGACACCACCTGCCATTTCCACCTGTTAACCATGTCCCACGTACACACCCCAACATCACACCCGGCTCCGAGCGAACTCAGCCAAAGCAGAAATACCTTTCATCACGTCAGCAGTGCGGTCCCCATTTAGAAACGCTTTCTTTCACGTTAATCCAGTGCCAAAACGTGGTGGTGTGGGCTGTGCTGATCCAGAAACGGTGCTAAGGATGCTGCTGCCTCCTGTCTATCACCGCACGCCTCATCTCGCGCATGGCCAGGCAGTGACGGCCCTGCGACAACAGGCACTTTAAATTGGGCAGCTCAGCAGCACATGTACGCTGAATTTTTGAACAAGCTATTCTAAGCTGCTTTGCTAGCAATTTCTGGCCTGTGCAGTTTGAAAGCGCACGGTTCTGGCCCTCACAAAGAGCAGACCTGTAAATGACATCTTGAGGATTAAGCTGATTGAGATGCAATTTGCCTAGCAACCATTCATTAAGCAGAGTTCAGAAACAGGCCAGCAATCTATTCCACCTCCTTATCTGAGCAGTAAACAGATAACAGTCTACTGTGTCCTCTATGCTCGAGTTCAGACACATTGTAAACAGATTTTTCAGAAGTTTAAACTCCTACAGTAAATCTCCGAGAACAATCCTGCTCTCCAAACACGAGGGATTTGGCTTCACCAAGTGTCTTACAAGCGTGGAACAGCTCTGGAAGGAGGGTAATGCAAATCAAATTGTGAATGCATTTGCAGTTCCTGTGCCTCCAATATTTTCTCACATCAAGCACTAAAAGCCCATCCCAGTCGTTAAAAAAAAATGTTTAAAAAAATCTTAATCACACAAGCATTTGGCATTGCTATTCCGTTCACTGAAAAAAACTCAATAAAAATCTTATTCCCTTCCTTCATCTTCTGCAAGGAATCGATTGACACTTTCAAAGTCTTTGATAAAGGCTCCCCGGCTCCAGAGAAGAAAACAAAAGTCACGTCCTCCCTCCCATTAAGCATTTTGTCCTCATAAAATAAGCAAGACAACGTAAACGTCATCAGTGGAAATCAAACCAGCTATTTCAGCTCGAAAATTTCAGCTGAAAAGATTAAGCGAAATCATGATTTTGCATAATTGTTTCCCTGCAAGAAACATCTGATAATATCCCATTCTGTTCCAAAATTAAACAACAAAGATTAGCACGAACATATTTAAGACTATATACCTGAATGGTTTGCCTTCGGTGTACAGTTCTTCTGGGAAATCACTGTGACATACAGCATGCTATTACAATTAAATATGCAAGAAAGAAGAATTAAACTGACTATGAATAATTAATACCCTACAATACTACTTCATAAGGAAAAGTCTGGCTGAATATTCCCGCAGATGAGATATACCCAAACACGAGGCACAGCAGAGCTGGCAGCTTTACTTTTCTGATGGGGCTTAAAACACCAAGTAACTTTATGGCTGCTACTCAATTCTAGAGAAGGTGCCAGCCATCCAAACTTTCTCCTGCTGGATTCCCATCCAGCTTCAGAAAAATGGGAGCAATGCAACTGTTGCAATAGTTGCTGCACTGCTTATCTACATCCCAGAGGTAACAGGCTTCCCAAACACTTTCCATTAAAAGGTATAAAGCAATTATCTGACTTCCCAGTAGGGAGAATAAAGCAAATATGATGCAACAATTACTTAGGTGATAAGATCAGGCTAAGGTTGTGAGAAAAAACAATTAAAAAGGGTTGCAGGAGCTAAGGAATGCAGCTTACTTTCCCAGAATCTCTCTTAAGGACAAAGATACCATCAGCTCCAAGAGTCGACCTTCCTGTTTCAAGTTTACTGTTCTGGAGGCTGCAGAACATCAACTGTAGCAAAGCTGAAAATGGCGATTAAAAATACAGGTTTTTTTGCACAACATCACCCCTAAATTGCATAAATTAGTATTTACTGAAGTCCCAGTAAAATTGATATCCCACTGTTGGCATCTTCCATCAGACTCTGGTCGGGTCAGCGCAGCGATAATTGACACAAATACACTTGTTGCACATTTTTAGCCGGAAATGCCCAGTTCCTCTCCGTTTACCCATGCATGGCATACCCAACACCCCTTTTAGAGAGAGACATTTGAAATCCGACCAACATTTGTGATCACTGAGGTGGAACAGGCCACTGCTACTGGACTTGCTGAAGGTGACAGCATCCCTCTGCTCCTGGCCCCATATTGCTGCAGGAGGGTCTTGTTCCTGCAGGATCCAACACTCCAAAGCAAACATGAGCTCAGGGTCTTTCTGGGCACAGGCAAAGCCATGTTCGAAGTATGCTGGCTTAATATTAATTTTCTATTAAAAATTAATAGGATTAAATGAAGCTTGCAAGCCTATGGGCACCAAGGCACTTATTTTGCCGACGCACTCGTTGCCAGGAGGAGCGGGATGTGAGGGATGGGCTGCAGTGTTCCTGGAGGATGCAGGATCCACGTGGCTCATGGAGGGAGCAGAGGGCGCTTCCCCACACCCCCAGAGGGACCCTGGGTTCCATCCGTGCTGTGTCACCCCATCCTCCTGCCCCGAAACTGGTGGGGAAGACAAAACCCTGAAGAGATCCTGGTGAAAATCCTGGTTTCTTCCCACCCGAGATCCAGGCTTCTCTGGACACTCCCTCCAATCCTCAGCCATGTGCCCCTTTCCCACTTCCCAGAATGAATTCCCTCGCCAGCAAGAACCCTGCAAATACCCAGAGTTTACGTAAGTTTAACCTTCAGTCCCTATTAATGTTAACGGAATAGGAAAAAATTAACCACGGTGCAAGAAAAAAAGCCTGTATCTGCATTTCTAATTATACAACAAAACACACCACGTGGCAGTATTTCCAAGCACCTTGCTGGGAATAAAACAGCCAATGGACTAAGGCTTTTATTTGGAGTAGTGGATGCAAGAGCAACCAGCACCGAGGCTGTCGGAGTTAAGGCATGAAGACAGGAGAATTAAGGGAAATGAAGTGACATATGCGAACGATGATAACAAAAATGTTAATAATTAGAAAAACAGTCACCTTAAAAATTTAAAATTTCATGATCTCTCCTACTTTTTAATGGCTTAGCCTACTTTTCCCAACCTAATTTGCATGATCAAAATAGGCCTCCTGCCAGGAAGCATTAAAATGGCAGCCCCCCATCGAGACAAAACTCCCTTCACCATACCAGACTGAAGGACTAATAACTATTCCTAAAAACATTTTAAATCCATTAACGTTGTTTAGCAAACACTTATTTAGAATTAGCGCCGCTATCAGAATTTGATTGTGCTCTACTAAAGTGTTCTATAAAAGCCTTTGAGGGAGGAGCAGGTCCCTCCCAAACACCTGTGCCATCTCCAGCCCTCTCCAAAAAGCTGAGCACCCTCACGCTCCTGAATGTTTTCCATCCCAAAACTCCAAAGCATTCTCCAATATCAACCAGAGCATTCCTAACAGCTCTTCAGAGTGCCAGGCTGGGCAGCTGGAAGGACCCTCCAGATGCACAGAGCAGCCAGACCAGAGTACACCATTCCCACCAACCTCTACACTCAGCAATTAATTCTATACACCAAAAAAGCCCAGGTTAGTGCAAAAATATAAACCCCAATATTACTGATGCACTGAAGATTTGGATTCTGGTAGAAATATATGGTGGTTTATACAAATTTGTCCGAGCTATGTGTTATCCTTTCAGTGCCATCTGCACAAAACCAGTTTTATCTAAGCATTGGATACTAAAATAAATCATTTTCTCTGTATCTATGATCTTGTTGGAGACAGACGCCACAAACCTGAGAGCTGGCTAGTGCAGGCTTGTCTAGTCACAAATAAAATTACATCCGCATCAATATGATTTATTTTTAATAAAAAAATAAGGCAAACCAGGCTCTTCATATCGAAACAGGCTCAGCCAGCACCCTCCATGCCCACAGAAGACATCACGTACGGTGTGAAATTGTCAGAATAAAACTGGGATTCGCACTATCACTTCCTCTAATAAGAAATACCACTATCAAGAGACACATTTTAATTGCCACATGTAATGAAAAGTACCTGCTCATTCTCCACTTGCTGTATTTATCGCTGTTTAAATTCAGGACTACAAGTTTGGCAGGTTATTTTCCGGTGACTTTAGCTTTTTGGAGTGTCCATGCCCCATCAGATTTTTGAAGAATGAATTTGGTTCTCCAATACAACACAAATGACCCATCTCTGTCCGTGCATGAGCGAGGTTCTTGAGCTGCACTTCTCAAAGCATCTCGTCCTGAGTGTCCCCTGTGAGCGGGGACCTCGCAGTAATTAGCACAATCTGATACTGGAAACTCAACTAATTCTAACACTGATCCCTCAGGACAGCACAGCCCATGATCTGAGAAATGTTCGTCCCAAAAGATCCTTTGTTTCCACCTTTCAAAGTCACCAAAGGCTGGTAAATAAATTATACTCTCCAAAAGCTTCTACAAATTCCTTTCTCCTGGCTGGATACATTCTCCAACCAGCAGCCACAGCTAAAGGTTTATCCAGGATCACTGAAAGCACCAAGCCTGTTTTATTTTCTTATACAGAGCAACTTCTAACATCTGCAGTCACTGCTGTGAGATTGTGAAGGATTTTATTTGCCAAGTCAAGCTGTCGAAAGGACAGGTTATAAAAAATAAACACTAACCATTTTTAGATCTAACTTTCCCCCACAGACAGCGTTTTATGCCCTTTCACTGGAAATGTTACATCAGAATAAAATGAGATTTAATTGGCTCTTAAATAACTGAACAGCCACTTTAATTTTATTTCAATAGCAATAATTCATAAATCAAGCAGCTGAAATCGTAGCACGGAGTGACAAGTAAATAGAGCAGAACACGGTGAAGGAGAGCACAAACACCACATGGTGAAAGGTGATTTTTCTCAAACTTCACACATCACCATTTTATAGACATCACAAAGGTACCACTACATAAATACTTGGATCCCAAACCTGTCAGATCATCAGCAGTAACTGCTTAACAAAGACCAGTGGATGAGATGATCCTTGCCCAACTGGAACTGCTGGGAGAATGGCTGGGATTTTAGCCATGGATGCAATTTCCCTCATGCACACTAGATGGAAGTATGGAAAAATCTTAATTCTTTCCTGTCTCAACTTAAATTCAAGCGGTTATGTTGGACTGTCACATTCTGAGAAGAATTTTTTTTGATTCTTCATCAGCAACTTCACCCATTGATAAGCTCTAAGTAGAAAGATGCCCTGAAATATTAAACCAAGCAGTGTTGGAAATTAATAGTAAATATAAGAGAATATACAGCAGAAATACTGAATATATTATTCATGCTAATTTCTAAGTATACGCATTCAATTTCTAGAGTATTTGAATAATAATCGCTAATGAGATCCTTCAGAGACACTGAAGTTACATTTTTTAAATCTCCAGGTTATTATAACAAACACCACCTTGTCAATGAATAGAAACAGAGAATATAAAAGGTAGAAAAGGATTCATAAATGCTGCTGCAGTTTTGACTGGAAAAAAACCCCAACAGATTTGCAGAAAATAGTGGGAGAAGTATAGGGATATAGAGAACCTGAAGTGTTGCAGAACAAACAGATCAGAGAGCAGCACACCGGAATGGGATTAAATTACACACAAATCTCCTGGAAACGATCTTAAAAGTGACTTGTTCTAAAACAATCAATTTCTAAATTTAAACACTAAAGAGTTCACAGACACAAAAACTAAATCAGGCAATGGTGTGACCAGGAAAAGGTGCTGGAAGAGCTGTTCTCCCTCCCCTACTCTGGCTTTTTCACATATTGATTTTCCTCCACGCTCATTCACAAATGCTCAGCAGAGCTGTGAACAATTTAAAGTCAAGGGATGCACGAATTACCAGCTCCAGGAACACACCACCCATTCGAGGCAAAAGCTGAGGGCTTTGCTGTAGCTGAAGAAAATAAAAACCAACCCAGAATCAGAACACGCTGATGAGCTGGAAGAGAAGGGCAAACAAATCCCTAATTTTCCCTGTCCACAACAAAGCCAAAGCACATGACATTCCTCCAGCTTAGTAGACAACAATTTAAGAAAACCAGTGCCAGAACAGAAGGATGAACAAAGAACAATGCTGGATAAAAGATTATAAAGTAGGCATGAAGGGCTCCCTTTTCCAGATGTTAAGACATGCTGTTTTTCATTCCAGGTTTAAAAAAAGATAAGCAGAGGAGGAAGTTTACTTTGGAGAGTGGGAGCACCTGCATAATTTTTTGAAAAAGGTTCATACAATGCTATTTCCATCCAACAGAATTTAAACTATATCTATGCATATATACATGTATATACGTGGTATGGGCTCAAGACAGTCACCTACAATATTTTTCGAAGTGTTTTCCATGCAGCAACTGCCTATGGAGAGGAACAAAATGAGTGGCAAGGGACAGCCACAGGAAAGGGCAGGACTGTGGGACACACATCCTCTGACACACACACTCCAAGTTTAACAACATGAAGGCAAGGAGAGGGACAGCAGGATACAGCAAAGGATATGCTGGGGCCAGGAAATGAGAAAAGAATCCACAGCGCTCAACACTGACTTATGGCATATTTCACCAACAAAAACATGTAGGAATTTTTAATTTTTGCATGTGGCTCCCACCTTAGCCAGGCCAGGCAGATTGTCCCGGTATGAGGAAGGAAATTACAGAGAACAACTGGATGCTAGATCCACTGTGAAGAGCAGAGCATGGCGTTTCACCTATTTCCACTTGCTCTCGCGTGGTTCCCAAATTAGAAACAATCAGAATCCTGCTGGAAACAATATACGGCACCTTAATTGGGTTGGCTGCACTACAGACGTCAGCAATGTATCACTTAGTAGATCATTTTTTGACTGCTTTTTTTTTTTCCTTTAATACTAAAAATAGCTGCACTTTCATGGTTCACCTTTTCTACATCACCTTTACTACGGACATTGTAAGAAATTAAACTTTTGCACTCGTTGCCCACCGAAGATCCTACAGAACCCACACCTGCTGCAGGCAGGATCTGTCACCTAATCCAGCAGAATTGTACTTAAAGGTTTGTCTCAGACGTGTTGCATTTACAGAGAACCTGTTTTCTAACACATTTCCCCCTAGTACACCCATCAATGCATCCATTCAAAAGCCTGCAGCAGTTCAGTTATCTCTAAATCCATCAACGACCCAGTGCTCCACACATTCCAAGCACTCCAGAATCCCTGCACGGGACTTGGGAATTCAGATGAAAAATCTCTCCCAGTTTTCATCCCCAAGAGCTACACCCCCACTATTCCCTACCAAAGCAACGCTGCAGCCAAACTGCATTCCTGAGAAATTATTCCAAGAATGAAATATCACCATTTTCCTCACAAACCCTGGAAACTTGGGACTAATCTTCACACACAGAATAAACAAGTTAAGCAATGGGAATACATAAACGAAGCATAATTCCTAAGCACAATGGGGGAATAATTATAGCAACAACAGAACAAATACAAAATGAGTGGGGAGGCATGGAGAGACACCCAGATAGAATGTGCTGAAATAAGGAAAAGGGACCTGTAGGATCTATGAAGTTGGTTCAGCCATGAGCTTACAGCTGCTGGTTTTTCAAGTGTCCATTTAAATCAAATTACTAAAACCACAGAAACCAGCAGCAGATGAACACAGAGGTTTCTGTCAGCTGCAGGTGCAGGTGCAGCTATGCCCTGCTTGGACAGTAAAATCAGCTTTTGAAAGAATACAACCCCCTGGAAAAATATCTTTGGGTAAAGTTCAGAACAACTTTTCTGGATGTCAGCCAGCAGAATGCCGGTTCAGGAGCTCTGTTCCTCAATCAGTATTTGGAAAGCTTTTTTTTTTTTTTGAAAGAAGAAAGATGAATAGTGTGACAAACTCATCTTAGCATTCGCAGTCAAAGTAACGACCTGCAATTAAAAGAAAAAATTGCTCCAAGATCTGTGTGGTGAAGATTTTAACACGAGTCACAAAATACAATGGGAAAATGGGAATGTGGCGTACCACACAAGGAATAAAAAATTCAATTACTCACTTCACTTCCTAGTTTGAGAACATTCGAAATTGTTTAAACGTTTCAAATGCTGAAAATTCGACAGGGACGGGTGATAGACTCATTACAGATGCAGAAAACTGTGAAACATTACTTATCCTCAGGGGCATCTTAAACCCCAAAACAGCCTGTGGAGAGTCAGCAGGCCCTGGATAGTGTACTACACAACAGTGACCTGTTACTCACCTGATGGGTGTAGCATTTCAGTGAACGACGTGTTCTTAAAGCAATTATTTAAAAGTGCTGATCATCTGTTAAATAACTCAAACAAATCAGGCTGTGGCTAAGTTCTTGGGGGTGTATTTAGCAATTCCATAAATCCCAGAATCCTGCAAATTACTTTATCTGTCACTTCATAAATCTGTAACTCTCCTCACTGTTACCTCACTGAAGATGAGTGAGCCAGGAATACACAGGATATAAAATGTTTTGGTGATGGAGGTTTTTGGGGTGGGGGCAGCCAGGGCAAAACTTTCTACTTCCTCCTCTGCCCATCTCCGTGTGCTAGCCAGTAACAAGCCATGGTCAGAAATGAAGAAAAGTAAAAATGAATGGACAAACCAATGTGAAAAAGTAAAATATTGCCCTGGAAACACTGATAAAAGTTCCTATCCCACGTCCAGGCATTTGAGCAAGTGCAGGAGAGGACACAAGCTGAGGCTCCTGCACATTGTCTGAGCTTCTGGGAAATACTTCAGTCCTTGACAAAAATCCTTACTTCTCCTCTTGATCTGGTAACAGTTCCCAGAAGCAAACATAGATATAAAAGCTTATCTATCAGAGGACAACTTGAAACAAATACAAATAAGGCTTAAATGAAGGCAAATATCCAAGCTGCAGAGAACACAACGGTTCCTTAATTTCACATTTGGAGAAAAAACAATGCTATGTGGACATTCTCCGACATATTTTTAATGTTATTAACAGAAATAGCACCCCAGGCTGTGCTCAAGCTGAAAAAGTGTGAAACTGTTTGCAATGTGAAGTGAAATGGGGATCAAAAACACCATCTTATTAAATTGCATTTATCTGGTGCTAAGTGAATTATTTCTTCAATTGAGAAGTTCACAAAATGACAGGGGGGTAAACGCAAGTGAGGTCACTACCTCATGTCAGTATCAAAGCTGATCCTTAACAGAATTTAAGCACCTGCCTTTTCTTTCATCTCAGCACAAAATGAGATTTCTTTCTTTTTTTTTTTTACACTTCAAAAGCCATGTAACACAACAGAATATATGCCAAGCATGCAAAAACAGAGCATGCCAGCATCTTTCAGCAATCAGCTTTCCCTTGTCATCCATTATGTCAGATTTATCTATTTTTGCTTAATTCTTGCTCCAGCAATACGCATCCTTCCTCTCTCCAGACTATCAGGCTGGTTGGGCTGGAATTCAATACAGCTTCTTAAAATAGTTGAGGAATATTGAAAATATTTGAAGCGATGCCTGTGAATTACAGCCAATTCATCAACTCCTCTTCCAGCTCCTGCTCGACCTGTGCTCCCCCAGACAAGGGGCAATTCTCATTTCTTCACCTCAGAAATTCTACCCAGTGTAAATATCATTTGGAAAATAAACAGCCTTTCTTTTACGGAAGCATTTCTCCATGAAAGCTTAGATTCTGTGTTAATTGCAAACCTTACCCTCTGACTCTTACTCTCTTTTGATCCAAGCTTTCCTCTGCTGAAAATTAATAGTGAGTGCATTTGCTTTCAAGTTTGCTTTCTGTTATCAACTGCTTTGCCCCTCCAAGTTTCCAGACCCTCTGGGCTGGCTTTACAGGACACCAGACCCACCTGAATGCTCTCCCTGAATCCTTCACTCAGCTGCTGGCTGCAAAACTCTGCTCTCTCCACCTCTAATACCTGTAAGACCCTTGAACATCATCTTTCCCCATTCCTTTATTCACCCACTTAAATGAGCAGACTCTAACAAGCTCAAATTCTTAAAGCTGAAAAAAAAAAGCCCTGATCGGAAATAAATAGGCTGAAAGGAAAATGCAACTCTCATCATTCTATTCCCTCACTGCCTATGGAGCACCGAGCACGGAATTTTCTCAGCCGGCTGCTGAATCAGATGAAGTTTCCACAGCACACACACACACACACAGTCACAAAGCCCCAACACGTCCAGGAGGATTTATTCCATCACAAAGTCACCACCGTTGCTCCAGCACAAATGACATCACTTAGGAACCCAACCTCATCTCCTGAGAGCTCCCAGCTCCCTCCTCTCCCCGCAGCGACCGGAGCAACAAAGAACCGGGTTTGTGCAATAAAGAGGAAAAAAGTATTGCTGCAAAAAGTTTTCCAGATAAACTTATATTTTCCCAAGAATGTGACTACAGAAAAATTAAGGACTGTAGTAAAAAGTGAGTAGAACAAATTCTGGTTGAACTAATCAACCTGCATCTGTGATTTATCCTAAACTTGTACCTAGAGATACCAAGGGAGGGTGAGAGACGCCTGTGAGCCCTCGCAGGTGTTGGTCGGAGAGGTTCACACGCTGCAGAACCAAAACCATCTCAGCAGTTTGCTGCACGAGAGGACTGAGAACTGGAGTCCAGCTCTGCAGTTTTCTTCTTCTTCTTCTTCAGACACTTGAAAATTGGTTGGTAGGGAATAAAAACGACGGATGATTTATTGACGATACCTGTTCCCTGCCCATGGGAAAGATGGGCTTTAAGGTCCCTTGCAGCCCAAACCAGCCTGCGATTCCCTTGCAAAAAGAC
The DNA here is from genome assembly GCA_013397755.1 of Cnemophilus loriae. Classification (NCBI taxonomy): domain Eukaryota; kingdom Metazoa; phylum Chordata; class Aves; order Passeriformes; family Corvidae; genus Cnemophilus; species Cnemophilus loriae. The sequence goes on from VZTF01001472.1 coordinate 549,432, forward strand.
ACTTTTCTTGGGAAAGAATCACACAAAGGATGTGCTCGCACTGCGACCGCAATCCCCCCTTCCCGCTGACGGCGCTTCTGTCGCGATGGCTGACGCACTATCGCGATCCCGGGCCGTGTGCGCGGTACCCACGGACAGGCAACGAGGGCGCCGGGGTTACCGGGGGGCCTGGGAGCTCCGCGCTGAGCGGGGGAGACCCCGGGGAGGCGGGGTGGGAGCGAGTGTCGCGACAGGCGGCGGGTGTCGCGACAGGGGGCGGGTCGCCACACCGGTGATGCCTCAGCGGGCGGGGGGAGGGGA